>CAODLS010375738.1:0-11221 GCA_948243855.1 Flueggea neowawraea
CACAAAGAAAGAATAAACTATTCATGGAGTTTTATCTTCATAAAACAAATGATATTTCATAGAAATGAAATGCCTCTTTATTATTAAATAAACCGAAATAACAATGTTTACATGATTGGGCTAGGGCACAAAACTAACACCCATCCCTATGGTCGTGGTGTCCTCGACATACATGAACATTTTTTGAACAACATGCCACGACTGTGGCACAAAAACCCATGGTTGTGGCACGACTTTATATGGTCAAATATGCAGATTGTTCATTGAATTATCATGTCACACTTGTCTTCATCATCGTTCACATGCGATACATGTCTTGTTTGTCTTTTACATGCATGTGCTAGCTTGTGACATCATTTGGCATGCCTTATATTATTCATTAAGAATATGTGCAGCCTTTGAATGGTCAATGGTGTAAAAATCTAAAATTGTCAAGAATCTTGTCATAAATTTACCAAGAATTTTGTCATACATTCACCAGGAATCTTGGCATAAATTTACCTAGCATCTTGTTACATTCTTTTTGACCAAAAATTCATTATAAACAAATGCATGCATTGACCACACACACCCATAAATTGGGCTACCCACTCTTCTCTTCTCTACACTTTATTTCTTTCTTGTTTTCGCTCACTCTTACATTTTTCTTGGCTACCCATTTATACTCACTTATTCTCTTCTAAGCATGTGCCTATTGTTGAGTGCTTTGTTTGCCATTTTCTACTTCTTTTCTTGCTAATCATTTGTTTTGAAGCTTTTTTTTGCAAGACTTATATTTGTAGACATGGCAAAAGGAAGAGAGTTGCCAAGGAGTTCCTCCATTCATTCAAGAGAGAATGCTTAGATTCATCAAGTTGGCTCTCCACCTCGAGACCCTGCGACTTGTGCCACATGAAAACAAACGGCTTCAATGGACCCTCACTCAAGATACAACTCTCTACACCTGAAGCCTCATCATCTAGAGCAAAAGAGCCAAGTTGGTCATTGTTAGACTTTGGTGAGGGTGACAACTTTGTCAATGAGAGACTTGCTAAACTATCTAAACTAAGCATTGCACTAGAAAAATTTGTAGTTCCAAAAGATTTGAGGCGCTAAGGGTGTTGGAATATGTGCAAGAGCAAATGGTGAAGGACGACTTCCTTCACTTGTACAATTTGGTGGAGGATAACTATGAAGAATTAACTATTGAGGTGCTTTCAACTTTCCATGTAGATTGAACCGATGCCCATAGGTGCAACGTCTATTTTTGCCTCGAAAGAGAAGAAATGATTGTCTTTTGATGAATTCGGATTGGCAATGGGGTGCTAAGATGGTGAGATTGAAGAGGGATGAAAAATTGATCCCTATGCATTTAAATGAAAATAGGATGAGAAAAACATTTTTGGCGTGAGCTTTGCAATCATGAAACAGTGGTGTCCAAAGGTGGAGTGTCAAAAGCTTTAGAGATGCATAATGAAGAGGATATGGTGGTTCATAAATGGCTAACCAAGTCGATCAATGGTCAAGGAGAAAGCTACAATGTAGTAAATGAAATAGATTTGTTGTGTCTTTTTAGCATGGAAAAGGGCACAAAAATTGACTTAGGGAAGTTAATGGCCATTCAGTTCCAAACAATGGCCAACAAGAAGAATGTCCAATTGCTTGGAGGAGCCTATGTAATAAACATGGCAAATTACTTCAAAGTTAATCTCCAATGGCTTAAAAGAGTAAAAAAAATGGAGCCTTTGGATATGAGGACGTGGCGAAGCATGCATTTGGTATTTCAGGGTCTTATGGGAGATATCGCCCTCAAAAATTCAAAAGGACCCAAGGTTTCTATCCCAAGGAAAAAAGAGCACATTGCCCCTAGTATGCAAGCCCAAGGACAAGCTCTTTTAGATCCAGAAGTTGACTCTAGCTCATCCAAATCTCCTTTTTTCCCAAAGTTGATCATGCAAAATATGTATAAGATGAGGAAGGAGCAATGAGTGCAAAGCAAAATACTTTGAGAGTTGGTCAACTCTTACAATAGGTTACAAAAGGAGGTGGTATAGATGCTCTAAAAGACCACACAGTGTTTCAAACCACCACAAAAAATGAACATACCACCAGAGCCATGGTAAGTAGAGTTATTTGACGGCTTTCAACATTCCACCAATGCCAATAATGAGGAAGAGGAGGAAGGAATACTTAGTCCTTTTAAGTGAGGAAATTAAGTTTTTATCCAAACATGAGCATTTAGTATAGGTTGTTTTTGTTTTGCATTTGCATGTAGTGTAGTATAGTGTAGAAGCACTTTTTTTTTAATGCATGACATGGAATAAGTGAGAGGTGTATATTTTTCTTGTCCATGATGTTAATTGCACCAATCAACTCTAGCATGAACATATTTTATGCTTCTTCTAACCTTTGATGTTTCATACCAATGATGGATCCATGCACTCAAGATGAAGCAATGAAGACCCATAAAGAAGAGAGAAGCATTTCTAAACTCTTTCTTTTAAATTTTGTGCTTTATATGTTGATCTTGACTTGTCCCCTTTGTTTTCATTACTTGTGTTTGATGATCCAGATGAATTTTTATGAACATTAGAGAAAATGTTAAAAATAAGCGTGGGTGTGGGGGAGTTAAGGGGTTTAGTTTTGGAATGCTTATTTTATTGTTGTGGGTATTGCTTGTGTGATTATTTAAGTTGATTCTTGCTTGATTTATGCTCGATTTTCATCAAAAAGAAATTTTCAAAAAGTTTTCAAAATGCATTAAACTCATTATGGATGCCTTGGTATTTGGACTTGTTAAAGGAAGCTTGTAGTATTTAAGTATGCTTTTAGCATGCTTATTTGAAGAGACTTTGCTATTTGTTAATCTCTTGAACCAAAACTTGGCATTCTTAGGTTATAAGGTTAACAGTTCTTTTATCAACAACTTTAGTCTATTTAGTGGTGGCATATTAATAAGCTTCAAACTCCTTGCTAAATGTTTTTGCTTGATTGATTGAAAGGTGTTAAAGTTATAGTGGGCTTGGTTTTATAAGATGATAAGTGCATGCATTAAAGCTAAAATGATAAGAACTATTTTTAAGGATGAAGCTAAACAAAGAGAAATGCATGGGTTCCCAACCTCAAGGTGGAAATGATAAATACCCTCGTTGACAAATAAATAAGTGTAATAACACGAATCCTTAATTCACTAACTTGTTTGCAACACCCAATGATAAAGTGAAACCGATGTAATTAAGTCAAATCAAATGAAGCGCTTATTTTTATAAGTGAAAGAAAATGTCAAGCTTACTCTACAATTTAAGGAGATATGTTCGTTATTTTTTAGCATTAGGGAATATACGCTTAGGAGATGCCAATAGGTTAGGGGATTTTATAATTGAACTATTGAAATTGTCACTTATGAATGCCAATGTTTGGTTTGTGAGATTAATGCATAGCATAATGCCATTTTTTAATCATGTTACTCTCATACTTACATAGTGCAAGAATTTTTTGATTTGTTCAATTCAATTGGTATCCTTACCCAAGTCTTGAAATGTTTTGCTTAAGGACAAACAAATGGCTAAGTGTGGAGAAGTTTGACGTATACTAAATTTTCATAATTAATCAAGCAAGAATTTATCTATTTTCATCCTATAAATCATGTTTTTATAATGAAATTTATGTTATGTGTGTGATCCTTGTAGGATGAAATAAATTTGAGAAAAAAAGAGTTGAAAGAGATGTAAAAGAGATTTGGAGTGTAAAAAAACCAAGCGAACCGATGAAAACTTGAAGAAAATGAAGCATTGTTGAATAATAGAAGGGCTACAGTCGTGGCATGCAAATTTGAATTGCAAACCTTGGTAGAAAAGTGCCATGCCACGACCAACCACCACGACCATGGCAGAGCTGAATTAGGCACGTCGCTTGGATAGGAAAGTGCCACGGCCGTGGAACTCAAACACTAGGCTATGACACGCTGGAGCTAAAGGAAAAGAAAGGTTGCATGAAAATTTTCATATGGGGACCAAGGGAGACATTTTTGGAATGTCTTGTAGAGTTTTAAGGGTTAGACAAGGAGTATAAAAGGCTCATTTTTACTCATCTTAGAGATCCATTCATGATCATCTGACATCATAGCTACCTCTTCAAGAACAATTTAGTGTTTCTAGCAATTTTTATTTCTAAATCAAAGAGAAGAAAAGGAAAATCAATTACTCAAGCCTTCTATTCTTGGAATCTCACATCAAGGGTCTTGGTTTTGGTTCTCTTTGTATTTTCTCTTTTGTATTTGAATATTTAATGTTTATTTTAAAGAATATTTATGTTTTTATATTTGATTTAAATATTTTAGCTTAATTTTCTCAGTTGAGGTGTAGAGATGTTGGGTAGGGTTGATGATTTTTATATGCCATTGATTAGGTCTTTATGCTTGCTGATGTTCTTGATTTATTGACTTGTTGGGTTGGTTCATTAACTAGTTTATGTTGATTATGACTTAGATTTGCCACATAGGTTGTAGTTTTAGCGAACCTAATTGAAAAATTGAGAAATGAAGGTTGGGTAAGGCTACAAGCAATGATTTTGTAAGTGTTAGGATATAAATATTCAATGCCCGTAAACTGTTCGATGAAATGCCTTAAGGTCTTAATGACCCTAATTTGTTTAAGTGAGACTGGGAGGACCCTCTTATAAGTGTAAGGATGGTTTATTGACCTTGAGAGATACTTTAGACTAAAGAAGTGGTCAGAATACCCAATCCTATATACCCTTTAATTAGTCTAGAGAGGTGGGAACCCTAGCCGAAATCTTGAAGCCTCAACGCTTTTTGCTTATTGACTTCTTAACTTAAACATTTAGTTTTCGTTGCTTGCATTGTGTCTTCTTTTGTTTACTCAAAAATCCAAAATGCCAAACATGATTTCGATTGCTTTTATTTATTTTTCGATCACAATTAATTCACATTTTTTGATGATTCGATACCCGAGGATAATCTTGATGTTTAAAAATACATCGATTTTTGTACACTTGTAAGACACTGATTATAATGCTGTTTAAACAACATTGCTCAAATATAGGATCGATACCACTAGAAACTATAGAAGAGGATGGAGTCACCGCATAGTCTGACTTGTCAATACAAGTAGAAATTAATGTTACAGAGGAGTTGCAGATTCAATCTCCAGTAGAAGCAAATAAAATGACTTATGAAACAAAAAGTGAAAATAGTGAGAATAAGACTTCTATAACAAATTAAAATGCCAATCATAACATATATAAATGTACAGATGCCGGAAAAACTTGTTTGGACACTTTTATTTTTTTTATTCATAAATAATTCTAAGTCTTTTGTTTTAGAATTATTTGATAATTATTCAAAATTAAAAAATTAAGTAAAAAGAAAAATATCAACGTGAGAAAATTGTGCGTGACAAGAATTTACAGTCTGGTCTCCAAATCTTCTTAGATTTCTATTTGTTAAAAAAAATCTGTGGATAGTATATCTCTTTAACTAAATTATAACAATAAGATAAATAATAATGATTGTGATAATTAAAACGTACATGCTGACACCCATTTAAAATAAACTTGCTCCTAAACGTATCTTATCACGTACCCCATCAGGCCAATTTACGTGATAATAATCCACTATAAGATTTGTTTGTTAAATTAAGCAAGAAAGTGACATGGATTTGGTTTTGCAAGAAAAGGAAATTGTCTCATAATGGTATTTTGATTGTTTCTTACCATTTTCTTATTGTCAAAATAATCGGCCACCTCCATAATCTAGTGAGAATGAGGTTGAATAGCGCTTCATTTCAAATTGACTCTAGAATCAGATACCCTTGTGTCGGAAAAATACCAGAGTTTAATTCAAAATATAGAGATTGCAGTAAATTTTTATATCTAAGCCTCTTATTTAAGGTAACAAATCTCTTTTACTATGAATATTTATAATAATATATTTCATTTTACACTTATTATGCCTATATATAAAGTAGTAATTGTTATATGCAATGTATTAAAAAACATATTCGATTGATTAAAAAGTAAGAATATTCAATTAAGTTTCTCATTACATAATTTTTTTTCCTAATTTTATGCAGTGAAAATTGACTACAAAAATTTAAAAGTATATATTTATATTAAAAATAATGAAGTTATAAATAAAAAAACTTTAATAACATGCAACACACGTGTAACTAGCTCTTAAAAATGCCACAATTAGTTTTCAAATATTAAAAATGTCATCCAAAGTTTAAAGAACATTAAAAATACCACTTTTTGAAAATTCAGAAGAAATTGAGATTTTTTTTGCTAAAACTTAACTTTTTTGAGAGAAATTTAGTTTTTTCAAAAAAAAAAATGAAAAATCTAATTTTTCTAGAGGCTGTACATTGGTGTATATAGATGTACACAAATCATGTAAATGCTAACTTTACTGAAAAATATTTCAAAAAAAAAGTCTAATTTTTTTTACTGAATAACATTATTTTTATCTATTCTGTCAAGTGTACAATGGTGTACAAAATGTACACAAATCTTCACACATGTTTACATAAAAGTGTAAGCGTTTTGAATTTTACAGTATACTCATGTGTAAATTGGTGTATACATATGTACAACATTTACAATATTTTATATACACTGGTGTACAAGCGTTTACAAATTTTTTGAAAATTGATTTAATATATTTTATTTGGTATACATAGGTATACACATGTGTATATTGGTGTAGAAGACATTTACAATTTTTTTTAAACAAATTTAATAGATTTTTTGGTTGAATCACAACTTTAGGGGTCAATCCCATAATTTTATAAAATGTTTGGGACTAAAAAAACATTTTTATAGAACTTATGTCCAGCCCATCGGTTCTACCCGAATTGGAACCTGAATTGGAGAAATCGCTAAAACTAGGTCCGGTTCTGATTTAATAAACTCTCCAACCGTTGAATCACCAGTTAACCGACGGTTCAAATCGCCTCAAACCAGCCCCCATTTGATTGTTTTTACCATTGCCAATGGTCCAAAATTGGACTGTTGGCAACATCTCCCTTCCTCTCTTATAAGTACCTTACTTCTCTCACAAATTTTTTCACACGATATTCATCTTTTCCTCCATTCTCTCTCAAAATTAATTAGAGAATATCTATATTTACAATTTCATTTAAAAATTAAAAAATCGAAACGAACTGAACCCAACTAGGATCAAAATTGATTATAGCATTATTTTTTGAAAAAAAATCGGTTTGAACGTCTGAACCAGTGAATCGGAATCGCCGACTGAAGCGAAACTGGAATCGAACAGCCCATAACCGGCTCTGGGCGGTTCGATTTCGGTTCTTGATTTCTTCGAATCGGAATCGGCGGTTCATGAGCAGTGGTAAACTCAAATCCTAGTTGCCACCACTAATCTGATTCTCAGTTCGATGCTCCAAACGTCGCTGCCTCTAATGACGCCCCTTCGGATGACGATGTCCAGATCTCGGTTTGAAGAATGGTTAAATCTCGTCAATCTTGTCACCAATCGCAATCTAAGTGGATCACAATTTCACTTCGGAAAATATCTCGGTGGACTCGACTCGACAGATGGATCTCATCGGCTTGACAGCGAGAGAGAAAGAGAATGAAGAGAGCAATAGAGGAGGAGCAATATGGTGGAAAAGGACAATGAAAAAGAGGGACAGGAAGAACATGAGAGAGAGATGACGAGAACTTAGGACGAAATAAATGCGTTTTATTCAAGTTGATTCCGACAATTTTAAAACATGCATGTTTTTGTGTGGTACCATTTTTAAGACAAGTTTTTGGCGCTTGTATAATTTTAACAATAAAAAATTGGGGTCCTATTTGTAAAAAATAATATGCATTTTTCTCAACGCACGTCGGCTCATCTCTGGCGCAACGTGCGTAGGCCAATCCATCAACAGGACCAATCTCCATTTACAAACTATAGTTTGTAGGTCTAGGATGTATGTTGTTTTCTACTTAAATTGACTACAATCCCATCCGCGTCCTTAATGTGTGCAGGCCAACTTTCGAAAGTGGCATATCATATATTCTTTATACATTACAAGAACGATAGAGTGGTGGTAATAGCCAATTATTACTGTTAAAGTAGTGATTATGACGCTAACAACATAATTATGGATATATATTTTGTACGATCTTCTGCATATATTTCAGCAAATAATTAAGAAGAACATGTGAACATACAGAAAATATTCGAATTGCATTAGATTAGATAAAACGCAAGAAATTGGTCCCCATATTCAGGTTGTATGATTTTGAAAGATGATGATAAACGGAAAAGAGAAATTGTTTGAGAAATTTTCTCTCAATTGATACAATTGTTATACTGCAGGAAATGAAAGGGTTTGACTAGGGCTTGTGAAGGGCTCTTCCAGCCAGCAAAGCAGCTTCCATGACCGCAGAGATAACCTCGATAACATCATCAACATCACATTTGTTTCCTTTGAACGTATGGCCGCCATTGTTTTTGAAATTATTCATGCAATTCAGGAAGTTTTGGCTGCACTCTTGACTTAGGTAATCATCTGCATTAAAAACCCAACACCAAACAAAAATTAGTAGCACAACACATTGAATTCGAATTTTTATTTCTTAATTATGTGACAAATCTACATATAGGCTATAAAAAATCTTATCGACACCATGGCTGCAGATATTATTTTTAGAATATTGTGTACCGTGTGTTCTTACTAAAATGTTGACGCAAGTTTTTTTTTTTCTGGGAAAAGCACAAAAAAAATACAACAACAGAAGCCTCAATCTCAGAAATGCAACAATATTGAAGACCAATTCACAAATGGAAGCAAGCTAAAATAATATATCAGAAATGACTCAATTTGACTACTTTTTGACCATGTGTTGACTACGACTCAGAAAATTTGACTAGGCGCAAAATGAGCATAAAACGAGTACAATACCAACAAATGCATACAAAACTGAGTACAGACTGAGCAATCTGACTACGCCCAGAAAGTTTGACCAAGCACAAAACAAGTACAAATGAGCACAATATCAACAAATACATACAAAACTAAGTACAAATAGAGCACTTTGACCATAAGCTAAAACTTTGGTCACGCGTTGACTAGTACGAGGAGTACAAAATGAGTACAATACCAAAAAATGCATACAAAATGAGCAAAAAAATGAGTACAAGACAAAAACAATTACCAGTACAAATTGAGTACAAGACAAAATAATTTAAATAATCATTTTATTTTTTATCATTCGATAAAGTTATGAGTACAAAACGAGTATAATACCAATAAATCTTTACAAAAAGAGTACAAAAATGAGTACTAGAAGAAAAAGTTAAAAAACTATTTTTTAATTTGTTATATTATTCGATAAAATTACGAGTAAAAAATGAGCTCAAAACCAACAAGTGGTTACAAAAAATGTACAAAAATGAGTACAAACCAATAAAATTGAAAACATTTCATTCAAATTCAATATTTAGAACTTTTTTTGATAATTAATAAGCTAAAATTATAAATTTAGGAACTATTTTGTAATTTTACAAACTAAAAGAGTCTAAAATGTAATTTTTAATATTTGGTTAGGGTTTTGAAATCTTAGTTACTGTTGTCGCCACACCTGTGCCTACAACCAAGGCGTCGTTCGCTACCGCGATTGGACCTAATGCCCAACGTGACCACCGTTAGACGCCGTCACTCTTTGTCGTTGCCGCATTTATTTATCTCGCCAGTCTCTCTCGTCTCATCTCATCTCTGCCGCTCTTTCATATTTCTCCTCCTTTTGTCTTTCAGATTCTAGTAACTGCCGCTCTTTGTTGACATTACTGCAATGGCGATCTCCCAAGTTCATCGACACAGCTAGGTTCACTCCCTTTCAATATTGGTTGTCTCTTTGTCATGTCTTCCAGATCGGCCTTTGTTCCTTTTGACAATGATAGTCATGAAGAGGCGGTGAGGACGGCGAAGGTAGAGGAGAGTTTGTTGAGGAGATTGAGGGAGAGTGTGTTCGAGAAGAAGAGGATGACTGTCAGGGATGAGATGAGAGAGAAGAGAGAGAGAGAAGTGAGGTGAGAGAGATAGAGAGAGGAGAGAGAAATTGATAGTTAAAAGAACATATAGTGTGGCATTTGTGAAATTTAAATCAAAATGTTTCATAATAGAAAATATAATTTTTCTTTGTTGGAAATGTGATATTAAAATGTTAAAAAAAGCCAAGTGGCATAATTTCCCCCTTTTTATACGAACTATGATGTATTTAGAAGTCTTGAGGCAATGTACGCTTAGAATCTATTATAATATAACACGTTTCCCCCTTCTTCAATGTTGTGGTTTTGAGTGTGCATTAGCACTTAGAGCAGTAGGAGTTTCCCTTATTCATAGTTTTTCTTTCATAAGTTGTTTTATTTGTTTTTGCTAAAAACCAAACTCACAATTTCTGAGTACCGGAGTTTACTAAGATAAATAGTGTAGTGAAACTCCCGTATGTGAAATTATAACGAAGGTGAATGTAACGCAGTAGAGTAAGTTTGTAAATTTTGACAAAGAGCGTATACTTAAATTAAATATAATAGAACATATAGCTGGAGCAAGACTGGCTCAAGATCTTTTATCACCCTTGTGGGTGACTTGTAAGAATTAAATCAGTTTTATTATTTTTGTTTTCTAATGCGTTGGCTGTTTTCGTGGATAAAACTGCTGACAAAGCAAGATTTATTAACTTTTTATTCATATCTCTTATATATTTGTTGGTTATTATGTCTTTCTCACATAAAAAATTTGAAGTAATTTAACCCTTAAGTTGCCAAATTATCAGCTGTCTCTCTTCTGTGGTTGTTCCATTGCATTATGAGTGAGAATATTTTTGTCGTCACAAGCAAAACTATTAACTCTAATGTCTGACCTCTACTGTTACATTTAGTGACTGACAATTACAATCAGTTAATCACTTTCTTTTGGTGTTAGGTGGTACAGAAAAAGATGGCCAAACAAATATCTGAACGTAAATTTTAATAAAAATATGGATAGAAAGAATATCATACAGCCTAACAAAAGCATTAATATGGAATATATCATATTTTAATAGCCCAGAATTCAATTTTAATAAAAAATTATAATTATAACAATTTCATGATTTTCTGATCTAATTTGGGTATTGTAAGAGGATGAACTTACTATTCTTAGCTTGTACGCAGGCATCGTGCTTCATGCAACAAGCATCAAGACCATCACATGGTTTCTCTCCG
>CAODLS010375811.1:0-10423 GCA_948243855.1 Flueggea neowawraea
CAATCGACATATCCTTAGCAAAGTATGATAGTCTTTTCGGCAGCAACATCTTAGTTCCTTTATGGATGCGGACACTTGCCTGAATGAACTCTCGTTGTGCAATCTTAAGTTCCTGAAAGATATTCTTTGCCGTATAAACCCAAACCTAATTTTATAACAAATATTTCCACTTCAGAGTACAATCAAGACAGCATACCAGGAACAAATACACACACACACATATATATATATCCAAATAACTTGACAGTCATACCGCTGGGTCAGAGTATGCGCCCGAACATAGGGCAAAATGAACAAGAGGCTCCGGGTATTCTAAGGCATAGGCATGTCTGATGCTCCCAGTATTCAACTTCCTCCCCAGAGAAAATAACGTTTGTAGCCACTGCATTCATTTGGGTTAAGTAATAAGAACACAACAAATTCTGGACAGAAAAACATGTTAGACGGTATAAATATATTATATAGTTCTTCTTGTATACCCTCTGCAAAAATAAAACTAAGTGCCAACCACTAAGTGAGTCCCTGCCCCAAGGCATTAGCTACTTATTGGCACAGCCGATACTAAAAAGATATTAGATCTTAATGCATGGCAGCCAAATAAACTGAAAATTTGTTCCTTCAGACAAACCAGTTGGATAATATATTGGTTGTCAGGTTTATAGGATAAATTAGATTGTTCTTAGTCAGAAAGTGCAAGAAAGGATGCACTCCTGTCACAACATTGAAGGTAGTACCTCCTCTTTCAACCTACTTCAAGCCAATAGCTTTTCGCAACTCAATGCCAGGGCATAGAAGCTCCATACATCTTTCCATTTCTCCCTCTCAATGTTGACACTATTCATCCAAATGAATGCACCTCAAATCATTCCTATGTTTTCAGGTAATTCCAATTTGAGGAAAGAACGCACCAATTGATGACAAAAACTAAAACTTAAAAATTGTTATCACAACAGAATTCGTTTTTTATCTTCTCTTCTAATGTCCATCTATCTTCGGGTACCTCCAACAATGAGAATGTGTTTAAGATGATGGAGGTAGAAATTAAGCTTTTTATGGTTCTCATGCCTTATTTTGCATATTTACATTATATCCATGTACATTATAAACACATAACTGAAGTAACAATTCTAGAAGATACATACATGTTCAGGGTAGTGGGACCTGATGCAAAAAATTGAGTTCTGTATGATGCAGGCATTTATGTACTGTCCACCCACATTATATGCTGCCTGAAAAAAGACGTCACAAAGGAAAACTTATTCGAAAATATTCTCAGACAAAATTTTATACATATAGAGTAGACTGTGCACCTTCAAGATTGAAGCACTTTTGACACGATTATGATTTCCATATGCCAAATACGCCTGCCAAGAAAGTCCCATTAGAATGCTAAACACATTTAATCACAATAGGAATGCTAAATGCAATTGAGAACATCAAGAAAAGTTCTATACCATGGAAAAATGAAATTGCTTCCGCATGTGGCGTGAATATAATTTGCCCCAAGAACTACTGAAACAACCTAATAATGAACTTTATATCCAGTACTTTTTAGACCATTTTTCACGACGAATTAAAGAAAGACAGTATCATGTGGAAGCATTTTCCATTGTAGTGAATAATACAAAAAAATTAACTATAACAGTAAAGAAGAAGGATTTACTGTATTTAAAATATTCCAATCTGAATTTTTTTTCTATCTGTGGTTACAGGTCACAGTTCCGGTAAAAGTTAGAAGACATTCAAAATTGTTGGATTCATACATGCATGATCAAAGCATTATGAATGTTAATCCAGAAAGCAAGCTTCTGTTCACGCTTCATCTTGCTTGGATCCACCTTCTCAAGTCTTCGCACCAATGACCTCAAAACAAATCAGAAATTTATAATAATGCAAAGGAAACAAACCTTAGGTCGGTGGTAGGGACTGAAAAGACAACTAAAGCACTAGGATTTGGCATGTCTCTCAAAGAAACAATAAGGCCAATCCCTTTTCCCAGACATTCAGTATAAAATTACAACAGATGAAACTATGAAGCTGCTATGAATGTCGTCCATACGTGCAAATTTATGTGTTTTTGCATGTCAGATACAAAGGCAATATATATAACCACCTGAAATTTTTCAGTATCACTGCTGCATAACTGAAACTATCATCATCCAGACATATTCTCGGAACTTCCGCCATAGCATCATATGGTCCACTCTCATCCTTCAAATATTGAAGTTGATGATGCACTACAACATCCTCATTACAGTATGGACTCCAGGTATCTGACCTATTTTGGGATGAAAATACTTGAGGGTGACATAGACGAAGTAGGAGAGTAAACAAGCCTACATGGCTTTGAGGGGGGTCGGCAAGTCTACGGTAAATGGAAGATATGCATCTCACAATGTCTTCAGAAAGTACATCTGGAGTAACAAGATTGTTAAGAAACGATGAAGCTCCAAGGTGATCTGCCAGGCTGCGACGACCAGAAGGAGCATTCCTCTGGTCCTGTCAATGATTGGTGCAGATAATGAGTCGCATCTTTTTTAGCTATGGATGTATGTGAGTTGGCAGCTCATAATAGTTTTAAAAAAGATGATTGCGAAAAGGTATTGACACGCATGAAAGAAAAATAGCCATTATAGAAATCTCTTTCAAGCATTTTTACCCTTGTGGATGATGAATGTAAGCCGACAGAACAGCTCTGGTAATCTGTAATCCCCCAAGAATGCACTGGAGAAGTTCGAACATGATGAGTGACATCACCTTTCTCGAAGTGTGACTTCAAATTGTTAAGGGATTGATCACCTCTTGATGGTGATCCTGATTTAAATTGAAAATGATCTATAGAGACAGTCCACAAGGCAGGAAGGCCTCTTCAAAAGCTGTTCGATACAGGGAGAGAAGATAACGCTCTAAAAGCAATATTTCGACCTCAAGAGTCGCAATCTCCTTTCTCAGTTCAGCAGGGGACTGCATCACAACCAAATTTAACGGTGAAATAAACGACTTAAGGCAGTGGCCCTCTTGTGGACAATTACACAAGTAACTTTCTCTTTTCTTTCCCAGTTCTTTTACTTCTGTGATGAAAATTAACTTGCTAGGCCAAATGACAAATTACAAACCACAGAGAAACATCTGGAAGAAAATACACAGGAGAACACCGTATAGAAAACCTTTGGAGTGGGAGTAGTATCTCAAGGAATAGATGTAATGGAACTAAGGCTGACAGTATTGTCAGAGTCCCAACTCAGAGATAGCGGGCTCTCCAACTTTACATTCTGCATCAAAATGCACAGAAGATATTAACTAAATGAACGATGTCGTTGAATTTGGGGATACTTTGAACCTTGAAGTCATAAAAGTTAGGCTTGGATATAAGGGCATGCAATAGCCAATAGGTATTCACCTTGGTCGGAACAGCAAATAAAGAGGAGCAATTCAAGTGAAATGTTAAGAACTGGCAATGTCGAGAAAATTGACAAATGAATGCCATAATGAAAGAGATGGCAGCTAAGATAAAATTTCAGTGGAAAGAGGATTAGCAGTCTCTAACGAAGAAATGCATATTCATGATATCCCGATTCTGGAATAGAGGAGAAAAATAGCAGCAGTATTAAGTTGGATGGGGGAACTTACAGAATTGGAATGAGAATACATGCTGGGGGACATGTTGAGGATGCCACCTTTCGGAGCACTGCAGTTACAGTGACGGAAAACCAACATTAGAGAAACAGAAAGGGGACTGCTTTACTTTTTATGGGTTTTGTATGAATTACCTAGGAGGTGAAGTCAAGCGCGGAAGAGACGGACAATAAGAGGAAGCGGAAGAGCGACAATTTGCACCTGCCATCTTCTCTGTCCACCGATCTTCCCAATTAGCAGCCCGAGAAGAGAGACGAAGAAAATTAGAGCAGGAGCAGCATTTATTTGGTGCAAATGTGATGGTATTAATCAACTCCGAAGTGAAGCGAAAAGCAATCAAGAGTGACCAAGTGAATGGCACGTAGGGAAGCTGCTAGGCGCTCGTCCGTTGGTTAGGAGGGCAGGGAAGATGGAGGGAGGAAGCAGATAGTGAAGAAGCTTTGGCAGAGAGAGGCGTCTAGAATCAATAAATGCATGGCTTTCAGTTTGTGAGAAAAAGATTATGAGAATGAGAATGACTCCAGTAGGAAGAAACGCAATGCACCATGGGGAAATGCAACGATGGTGAAAAATCAAGATATTAATAAATTAAATGAAGAAACAGAAGAAGGAAAGAAGAGATGGAGTGGGTGGAGGGGGGCCCAGAATAGCCATACAGAAAAACAAAACAGGAAATAGAAAATGGAAGTAGAGACGGACACCAAATGACAATGACTGAATTGGGCATTAAAAACAGCAGCGAGAAGAAGTGATTAGGTGGAACAAAAAGTAAAGAGATATCGATTAGAAGAATAGGAGGGGCGGTGTGGAGTTCCACCCCCTCCATATCCCTCTCTACTCCTAACTCCTCCTCATCATCATCATCATATCCCTCACTAACACTCCTCAGTATCATAGAATATGCAATGATTACGTGTGTGATACCAACCCCACACCGGTTATGAGGTATTGAGATTTCCAGATTAATGTTAATGATGATGTCTTGTAGGGCTATTAAAAAGAGACAGCAGACGATGATGAGCAAGGAAACAATAAAATATTGGAGTGCAGTACACCTACTAGATCTTAAGGCTCTGATGCGTTGAAACTGTTGAGTTGAGATGCATAAGATATTATCCAATTTGCTTTCTTAGCAATGCATCCCAAGGTGAAGCTGGAGGTCGGCATAAGCCTTTAATTTAACAAAAATTAGTTAACTACATGATGCACAAAACCATGCGCTACTGTGTCTCTAGCATTCTTTTTATTTCTTCCGTTTCTCAAAGTTGTGTCGATTACTGGTGTACACGGTTCAGTTTAGTTAGATTTTGTGGTTAAATTGTCAACCGAATTGGACGGTTCGGTTTTACTCTTTGGTCATCTGTAGTCAAATCGTTGGTTTTAGCTTTTGGTTTGGTTCAGTTAATTTTATGTACAATTTGATTCAGTCGGTTTAATTGGTTTAAAATATAAGTAAAACTAAAATTGGTAAATGGTTTGATTGGTTTGTCTTAAGTTCGGCTTGGTCAATTTTGTGTAGATTTTAAATAGATGTATATATAAAAACTAATATAGTAGTATAAAAAAGATTAAGTTTGATTCAATTCAGTTTTTAAATAGATAAAATTGCAACCGAACCGAACTTTTCATTTTTTACAATTTTTTATTTACATTCATCCAATTAACTTCGATTTAAAAACAGTTCAATTCGGTTGATTTGTTGTTCACACCTAGTGCCTATTAAATGCATATACACTCCAGTTCACACCACCACACCAGGCAGCTGCACCTAAAAATGAAATCAAAGTGTCGGTTCATTTTCTTTTCTTATCAGCCTTTTGTCAGGACTGCACTGCACTCCACATGTGACGGGCCATGCAAGTTAATTGGCCTTAAGCTGAGTAGACCAGGCCCATTTAACCCTTCCCCCCACTGACGGAGTAGAAAGTTTGTAATTGCAACTTTAACCCAAAATCCCCCCCCCCCCCCCGCAATTTTTGCCGCCACGCATTTCAAATTTTGACTTTTCACTCCGCTTGCAAATTTTGCTAATGGAGTGTTCATAACGGATTTAAATTATAATTACAAACTTAAAATCCTAGCTGCACTAGTGTTGATCATTGCATTAAACTGTTGAAACAAAATGGCACAACTCTACAACTATTTTTGACAACAAACAAGAATGGATTAATGATACTATAAACTTCAATTTGGACCATCAATTACAAACTAACCGTGTGGACTATTTTTCCTAATTTTTGGGCCACAAACTACTCTTTGAACGAGACACTTCTTACCTTTACGGACTTAGGCTTTTCGTCATTTTCCTTGTTTTTTGCCTGTTTCACACCGCCATTTTCTCTCTGTTCCAGTCTTTCTTCTGTTATATTTTCATCTTTTTGATTTTTACACCACCGTTTTCTCTCTCTTTTCAGTTTTCTCTCGCGTTCCACACCGCCTTTTTCTCTCTGTTCTATTTTT
Organism: Flueggea neowawraea; assembly: GCA_948243855.1. Lineage (NCBI taxonomy): Eukaryota > Viridiplantae > Streptophyta > Magnoliopsida > Malpighiales > Phyllanthaceae > Flueggea > Flueggea neowawraea. Next base: position 6,097 of record CAODLS010375811.1, read on the forward strand.
TTCTTCATTTGTTTTGGTTTGTTCGATTTCGTTGGAAATCTAAGGTTCGTTCTTCTATTTCTTTACATGCATGTTCCATTTTCATTTTGATTCTTGGTATTGTTTATTGAATTTCTTTTTGTTGCTTGTTATTTTTAGGTTTTAATGCCGAAAACTCGCCAAATGATTTTAGCTTGGATTCTTCACATGTTGACTGTATTTGTGCCTCATATTTTCTACTTCTTTCCTTTGTTAATTTTTGTTTAGGTTTTCAAGGTGAATACTCGTCAATCGTCAATGAATAGTACACGCGGATTATGAAGAAATTTGTTCGATCTCCGAAATCTCCCAAAAATGTTATCACCGTAGATGATTCTGCAGGCAAGCGAACTGTTGCGGGAGACAATCGTGGTCAAGACGGTTCTGATGCTTCGATTCATCCAACAAAAGTTTCGGGTGTTCAGGTTCGTGTTTCTTTTTCTTATTTTTCTATTTTTATTTTTTATTTTTGTGTTTTCGTTTTTGTATTTCCATCATTTATTTCAGTAGATTTGTGGTTGCATGTGATAATTGTTTAATTTCATAAAATACCTTTTAACAAAGTGATTGAACTAATAAAACTTCGGCCTCGGATAGTAGTCTTTGGTAGAGAAACATTGAATTGAGCTGACAAATGACTAAGTTATCACTGAAATTGAACTAATAAAACTTGTTTGTAGGTAGGCGCCGATTCTTACGTTAATGAATTTTGGAACATAATATTATTGGTGTTAGACAGAATGTAAAAGTATTAGAATAGCAGATAGGAGAATTGTTAAATAGAATATCGTAAATAATTTTCTGATATTTTTACGAACTAAACATTTTATTTGTTTGGGTAGAAAAGTTAACCTTATATCAACTTTTTATATCAATCTTATGTCAATATTATATCAACTTTTTATTTTGTATCAACCTTATATCAACCTTTTAATTGATAAACAGAATATCGTAATTGATTTTCCGATATTTTTATGAATTAAACATTTTATTTGTTTGGGCAGAAAATTTAAAGTAAAATGTTTAATAATTATTTCTTAGTTTTAAATAACATTTTTTAAACTTTATGCAATATTTATTTTTAAAATTTTTAAGATGTAAACAAGTGGTGAAACCCGAAAAAAATGATTGGAGTCTGGCTTAACTAATTTTAATAACCTTATATCAACCTTTTAATTATTAAAAAGAATATCATAACTAATTTTCTGATATTTTTACGAATTAAACATTTTCTTGTTTGGGCAGAAATGTTAAAGTAAAATTTTCAATAATTATTTCCTATTTTTAATTAAAAGTTTTTGAAACTTTATACAATATTTCTTTTTTAAATATTTTAGGATGTAAACAAGTGACAGACCTCGGACATTGTTAATGTACTTTATATCAACCTTATAATTATTAAAAAGAATATCATAACTAATTTTCTGATAGTTTTACGAATTAAACATTTTTCTTGTTTGGGCATGAAAGTTGAAGTAAAATGTTTATTAATTATTTCCTAGTTTTAAATAATTTTTTTTAAAACTTTGTACAATATTTATTTTTTAAAATATTTTAGGATGTAAACAAGTGATAGACCCCAAACATTGTTCAAGTGCCTTAAATCAGCTTTATATCCACCTTATCTCAACCTTATTCAAACCTTATGCTATTTTTTTTAATAAACCTTATATCAAGCTTATTTAAATTTTTATTTTGGAGTTGGAAAACATTGTTCCTGATTCTCATGAGAATGAGCTTCTTCAATTAGACGCCTTTTTCCCTAAAAAAGATGTAGTGTTGCTAGTAATTGTAGTTCTGAATATGTGTTTGACAACAAGTTGATTAGGCCTAACAGAGGGTTAGTGGTGGTAAGGAGCTTGAGAAATTATCAGCGAAACAGGATTTGTTGGCTACTGATGTTAGCAATTTGAGGAGTTTTGTTGAGACAAGTTTAGGTCAATTGTCTTCTGATATGCAGTATTTGTTTACTAACATATATAACAGTATTTGTTTGTGCCAATGATTGTGGAAATAAAAATTTACTGTATGTATTATTTTGTAAGTTTAATCTTAATTTCTGTGGATGAAAACATAATGTATAATTAGTTCTTAAAGTATGAACCTTTTTGTTGTCAATTTTCCTGTTTTGATCTATTTGTAATGATATGCTTTTTATTGTTGTATTGCTTCCTCTTTGATCTGTTGAACTTATTAAAAACTAAATGATGTGTTGTTCTTTGACAGAAAATTGACAAAAAAAAAAAGCTTCAGTTGATTTTTTCGCTTCAAAATCTGCAGATGATTTCCTTTTACATGGTTGGAAATTAAAAGAATGAAAATGGGCGTGACGGCTGCTTATATTGTGGGCGTAAATCCCTAGGTCTACGGTTTATACGGAAGTTTAAAAACATCCCTACGAAATGTTAGTTTTCGCCGCTCGACGGTAAAAAATCTTTCAGCTCCGTTGATATATTTATGTATTTGGCCCAACAAGAATTTTAGATGAAAAAACCCAAAAAGAGAGAGAAGGGTTTTAACAAGGCTGGCTAAAGACACAACCCAATAGTTGCAATGGGTAAGCAAATATATGAGGAAAATTACAGATGTGCATTCTGATAAGTGCTAATTACATGACAAACTTTCAAAACTTTGCAATATTTATCCTGGACAGGTATGTTTTGCATATTATAGATACGGCTTTCCATTTTTCTTCTGCATGCGCGTCACTTTTCGAATTTACGACTCGACTTTTCAAATCACACGGCGTCTTATTTATATGTTGTTAATGTTTTCTCTATTTGCAAATTCAAGGCGTCTTGTTTATATGTTGTTGATATATCGAAAATAACATAAATAAAATATCAACAACATATTAATGACATGTTTGTTTCTGTATTGTTTTCAACATATAAACAACGTATAAACAAGATATTAATAATATATAAACAACATTGAAACAATATATGAATAAGAAACACCATATAAATAATATATAAATAAGTTTTAAACAAGTCTATAAAATAATATATTCTAAACAAGTTTTAAATAACATATAAACATGTCCGTAAGTTTGTAATTTATAAAGTTTGGTCTGCATTATTTTGAAATTTTTGGTTAAGATATTGAAAGTGAGGAGCGTAAATTTGTAATTAGCAATGGACTCCGTGAATGTAAAAATACCCCTAAAAATAAATGTTAACTTTACAAAACTTCATGTTCATGAAGCTATTGTAAAGATGTGAGTAGTGAGAAATTATTTGCACCAATATTAGAACTTGAAATTTTGTTAAATTTCAGGTGGACAAGGTGGATAATAGGTACACCATATGTGTACATAGGTCTACAATAGGTGTACAAATCCTGGACAAAATAAGTTTTAAATTCATTTAGTATATTAATTTAGTTTCTAATTGATTTAGGTTGTATAAATAGTGTTTAAACAGTAGACAATAGGTGTACAAAATGAATTTTAAAATGATTAACTTAATAAATTTTGTTTTATTTAATTTGTTTAGAGAAGTATTTATAGGTAGACAAAAAATGTACATACGGTGGACAAAAATGTCCACCATGCGTACACTATCTGTAAATTTGTTACATTTAACAATAGGATCTTATTAATTTAGGTAGACAACATGTGTACATAGAGTTGTAAAAATCAAACCGGAACTGGCGAACCAGGGAACAATACTCTGAAGTGCTTGAACAAGTTAGCCTAAAAGTAAGAGTGGGAAGTGGGTGGGATGGGCTTTAATTATCAGCTGCAGATTCCATATGTGAAACTAGAGATTCATATGTTGTTTCATTTCATACACACACAACACAGCGTTATCAGATACACCCTGCTTATATATTTACAATTAATTAACCCCAAATGAAGATTCGAAGTTATAAGCCACGGGAAGGAAAAGAATCTATGTGAGAGATACAAATAAAAGAGATGGTAATTAATGTTTATATATATATGTATATGATTACATAGAGAGAGAGAGAGAGAGAGAGAGAGAGAGAGGAGCAGGTGATGGGTGAAGACGTCTCAAGACCTGAGGAGAAATATACTGAGCTCTTGGCCAGAGCTGCCAACGGGATTAATCATGTAGAATGACTGGGAGTGAGGTGACCCTATAACTCGGTGGAAACTAGCACGTAAATACATGAGGTCACCAGCAGCAGAGGCAGAGGCATCCTGAGGTAAGACTCCAGCGCCCACTGACACCGACTGCATCAGCTTCAGCACTGACATGTCACTCACACTCATCCGCCTCCTCATCGCATACCCCACCTTCCGCCCATTGCAGTACATTGTCCAAACCGGCACTTGGAAGAG
>CAODLS010375875.1:0-10776 GCA_948243855.1 Flueggea neowawraea
CTGATTCTTCTGCCTTGAAATATTTTGCTCATCGAACTTGTCATTTCATGGCAAATAAAAACTATAATTGTGTAATTTGAGACTGAATTTCATCTCCCTTGTTGGAAGTAAATGGTTTGTTGCTAAACCTTGTTTTTCAAGTTTACTTCGCATAAATCAAAATTATCTGGTGTTAAAAGTTTAAACATGCCATGTCTCCTTGCGTCGAATCATTCCTTTTCATAATCTATCTCTAAACAACTAACCTGACTTCATAAGAGAAATAATGTGCAGAAATCATCAGCATATACAAAAGACTAATGATGTATAAATCAATCACAATGTACAACCTGTTTGATGGATTAATACCTTGCTCGACTTGCAAAACTCCGTAGACAAAAGAATGTGAAAGTTCTGATGGCATTTCATCATCCCCTTGCAGCTGCAAGCTGCTTCTTCAGGTTAAGTCTCGATGGCGTATGACGCCAACTGGTCTTTCAGCTTTCTTGAAGCCTCCTCAAACCTTCTGTTCATATGATCGCATTCATCGGCAAGTTCCTTGTGCCGAAAACGAAATGCATCCAATTTCACTTGCGTCCCCTGAAGTCTCATCCTCAGTTTCGCCTTTTCGATGCCACGATTGACTTCATCCTGGTTTTCCATCCAATGAAATGATAATAACATATTTCACAAATTCAATGACAACGAGCAAATTGAAAATGTAAAGGCGGATGGGAATGAAGCATGAAACTTTAATTTTTCACTAGCTCAGTCTAGTTGCGAGTTGAATGTTCTGCAAAAAGAGAAACATGCTATAACACCCAAAACTTTTGCAGAACTTTTACGGTTATACCTATCAATAAGATTGTAAAGTAGAAATGAAGATGGAGACTTACTTTCTGTACGTTTGCTTCCATGTTGAGAATTATTCTACTCAGCTTTTCAACTCGTGCTTTCTTCTGCAATTTGCGGGAAAAGTCGGGCAACGCATTAGTGCAGATGAAGTACAGCACATACTACAGGAACAAAATGATGTTAGACTGTCTAAGGGAGTCGGCCCATCTTATACAAGCCTCCAAAATTCAACATATTACTACCCAAATCGTTTATTAAAAAATTTAATAAAAATGATATACAAAAGATTCATTTTATAATTAAAACAAAATAAATTTATGAAAATAAATATAATAATATTTTTAAATAAATACGGTTATCAAAATACCCCAAATACGAACATAACTCACATATATCCGGTGTGGAGCATCTAACTAAAATAAATAAATCAGGGCCCGATCAAAAGGCCAATCACTATATGATAGAACCCCTGAGTGTTTGGATGCCAAAGAGTTGCTGAGGACTAAAAGGAATCACCTGAAGAATGGAAATGAAAGTAAACAAAGGGGGTAAGAACTCAATGAAAATAACACTCCAAAACACCTTATACATGCCTCACAAAGACTGTTTTGAAAACAGTTGAAAAATAGCAAATGCAGGTATAAGTAGATATATATACATATACACACTAATACATAATAGCGTTCAAAAAAATCATTTTAAATAGGCAGTGAAAGCAAACAGTAGGCACGAAAATATAATATAATATAAATAATATCATCTTCAAAGAAAACGATATTAGGGATAAGGGACTAAAGCAAAAGTGTACATATAACACCGAAAATCAAAGGTGATGGGGTTTGTACCACTAATCAAAAGCAAAGCATGTGTTGAATCACAACACATGGCGACTAACATCCCTAGTAGCTGGATTTTATCAAAGCAAATAGTATATCAAAGGTTGCGTACCCCATACCAAGGACGTCCCGTATCCAAAAACATATATCGAATATTAATTCAAAACAAAGTCATCCATAAGACTTATCAAAACAAAGGTGTATATATATATATAAAAGTTCAAAGAAAACAAAAGACTGATTATATAAAATATAAATTCACATAATCAGTTTATTAATTAAGTCACTCATTAGATTAGTCCAATTTAAAAAAATATGTTGAGCACAACAAAAACAAATACAGTTTCGAGATATAGCCTATTTGTCTGAAGATATCATCCACTCATCTGGACGTCGAGCAAATAATCCAGATTACAGTTCACCGGTGAATGATTGATCTCCTCGGAAACCAAGCAAAACTGGAACAACACATATCAGAAGCAAATTAAAATATGGTAGTGTGACTGCACCGAAATGTGTGTAAATGCGTATGCAAAAGTTCAAAAGCTCAGAAAAAGCCCATAACCCTTTTTCGGACCAAAGCCTAACATAATAGATCAAATATTACACATCGGTAAAAAAATTACACTTTTGGTCCCCGAACTTTATAAAATTACGAACTAGTCCCCAAAATATTCCAAATTAATAAATAATTCTTAATATCCCAAAATCATCCTTAAGTATCCAAATATCATAATATTCAAATAATTTCTCAAAGATAAATACCAAACTCCATTTTGGTATTTATCTATAATTTGTTTTTCAAACAACAACTCAAAATCTCAAAAAATTAGAGCAAATCCGAATTGAACACTAGCTCAAACAATAACTCATCAAATCTCTTGATTCAATGCTTGAACCATGTTCATCCAAGTCCTATCTAACCTATTTTAGCATCCTCTAACATCAGATCATCAAAAATATCCAAAAATTGAAACTCATTTCAAATTCAGCCTAAAGACAAATTCTAATATTCAAGCATGAAAATGATGAAATAAAGGGATTAAAAGTTCAATCTTACCTTCAGAGATGTTGAGGAATGGATGAACAACAATGGGGGAGAGTTTTGGACGGCTTTGGAGAGGATTGGAGCGAAGAAATGAGGTTGAGGCCGAAAGGGGTTGGGTTTTGGGTGTTTTAAACACCCACATATCGAAACACACCGTTTTGATGTTTTTACAAAGCAACGTAAGTTATTTTTCATGCAACGTAAGTTGCATGCTCACAATGTACAACATGTGGCTCAAAATTGAATTCAAAAGGTTCTGTCCTGACAAAATACATCACAACGTACGTTACAAAATACATAATGTATGTTGATCAACAATAACGTGCATTGTGCATAATGCAATGTACGTCAATCGTTCTTTCCTTCAAACCCAGATATTGTACATCCCAATCTTCCATAATGTACATTGTCTACACTTAAGCTTCCCTATTCGATGTTTCTCACTTCCAAACATGTTTCGGACCATTCTCGAGGTTCCACAATACCCAACCTTACAAAAAATACATCCATTAAACATATTCAAACACCAAAACATCACTTTAAACATCTAAACATCTTCAGAAACATTCTGGAATCAAATTGGGATTGGACGAGGTTCAATCAAAATCAAACGGTGTTCAACAGAGGACCTAGTCGAAACTAAACGAAATGCTACAGAAGATTGATTAGAACATACAGGGTATTACATACTTCTCTCCTCAAAAGAAATTTTTCCTCAATTTTCCACACAAAGCAAAATAAAGGTAAGATCAATCCTAAGTCTCCAAAATAAAAATCCAAGTCAGAACTCCAACTCCAAACCACAAATTGTAACTAATGCTAAGAAGCACTCGGCCCACTAGCCCAACATGCGGACATGCAAAAACAAGAACGAAAACTAATGCAAAAGCAAAAACAAAAGTGAAAGACAGAAATGTGGAGATGCAAAGGTGAGAACAAAGTATAAAGCCTAGGAACCAGCTATATCAAATCGGTGTGGACGACTTCACTGCGTTTCTTGCCTAGTTTCCCAAGTGGCTTATTCTTCTGTGGAATGTCTCCAAATGACTTATGTCGAAGTAATCTCAAACATAATCACTCAAATTAAATCCAAGTACTGCTATCACATTCACCAATACACAATATCAAGTTGTCAGAATACAACTCATCCTTCAAAAGCATCAAACATTAAAGCATAACTTGGTATCCAACCCAATTATAGAGATTAAAAATGATTAAAACCGAGATTCAAATACAAATAATCATCAAATGTCTAACTCTAATATTTCTCAAATATCCAGAGTCCCACAGACAAATTAAACTAAACTAATCCACTAGTTAGTTCCTATACCGACAATTAGATTCGGTAACATCTGCCATTATAATCATTTATGTCACACATACCAAACCGTAAACCAATCTTAACTTAATTCCTCAAGCAAAATTTAGTTCGCTGTAATGATCATATCTAGCTGACACCATTTTCAAATCCATAAATTCAATTGAGACTGAAATCTGCAAACCAATCGCACCACGTGCTCTAATCAAAGTACCATAGGCATTTAACTCCAAATAAAATATCATCAATTTTCCAATGATAGGATTGATTACCTAACCATAGGCAACTATAATCATAATCAAAGGAAGCCATAAATTGCATTTATCACCAATTTGATAGTTATATACCATTCTTATACTTGTCTATCGACTTGTATGTCTAGTATCGATCTTTATTTACCATGTATCGTATAAATTTTCTAATTTACCACATATCGTACATTACAAATTTGGTATAATCAAATCATCTATCCTTTAGATCCATCACTCCATATGAATAACAAATCCCCAAAATCAACTACCGAAATTTTCATTGTGCTACAATCCTACCACTAGAGATTTTCAAATCCTAATCAATGCATAATTCGAATGTGTTCTAATTCGCATAGGATGAAGCTCATCGCCACAACAAATATAGTCTCCAAACTATACAAATACTTATCTCAATTACTACTTAAGTGTCACTTATTTCATATTCAAGAGTATCCTTTTCAAGTCTCTACTCACATACGATACTACGCATAAACTCAAATGTAGTTCCTCAAATCAAATATATATTCGATCCCAATCATATATACTTATATCATTTTGTCAGCTACGACTTAAATTCCAAATATCTCGATAGCTTGGCTCATTCTAGAACCTCCTCAAATTAAATCTCCAACAAGACAAAAATCAATTTTTTTTCAAACCAATCACAGAGGAATCAACCACCATGTTGCGAATAATCTAGTCATGCAGACCTAGATGTACAAATATGCAAAGGATACAAAAATGCAGACACATATGCAATTACCAAAAATGCATATGTCGTAACAAAAAAGCATCAATATACTGATCAGTAGAAACAAGGAGCAAAGCTAAGGAATTCATATATCAAAAAGCATATATCGCTAACGCTCCCTCAAAACCCCGTTGAGTTTCACACCCAACGAATTGCAGTGTAGTGCCACGACTCAGAACACATCCATGAAGGAATGAGGCATAACATGCCAAAATCCAAAGCTAAATCTTTAACTCAAACACATCATGTAACCTCAATATAACCATTATAGAGAGATTAACAATCACTATGACATCTTATCGATGTTTGACATCAAATTTTTGACCTGATGTTTTTCAACAAAGTCACCAAAAATTCAATTTCAATTGCAAATATGATCTATTGGTATCCATAAAACACCAAAGAATATACCAAAGACAAACGTCGCTATCAAAATTACTATGGGTCCAAATTCCACAAACAAGTCAACTCAACCCCGTGAGTTATTAATCTAATTGTTCATCTGATTTCATCACCATTTTCCCTAGTAACATTATCAAGAAATACCCAATTTTTCTATTATCAATGTCAGTAATAAATCATTGTCTCTCAAGACCCTTTATCATTTCTGATTCTCACATGTTGTAATTATATGAACTCAAATACTCAAAATTCAATAAATCAAGGCTCCCAAGTTACTAGACAAACATAACTATTTCCTAAAATTACTCATGATTTGATTTACAATTACATCTTTAATCCATAAAGTTTGATCTTGTCAAGATATCAACCCTCAAAATAACTACATTAGCAAACCTTACTGATCCAAATTGTCACCTACCTAGGGACAACCAGAGTTGTGACCATTTTCCCCAAAAATATTTCTCAAATAAGATTTTTCTCATACAATTCGAAAGTATTGTGTACCTTAAAAGTATAATTTTTCCCCAAAAGTAGTCAAAACAAATTATCACAATTTGTCTCCAAACAAATCTTGCACATCATTTGCAAATACTTTATATTCTAAAAACTAAGCTTCCAAAACCGTCAAAACATAAAGGATAAATTATATATGGTGAAACTTGTGGTTTCCATTACAAATAATTATCTTAGTAAATTCGTTTCAAATAATGTTTTCTAATACCCATTTGAAAATTCTCTTTTCAATATAATACAAATTTAACAAATAATTGTGCCAAGTAAATCAAATAAACCACGTATGAAAAGGAATTTCAAACTTCCAAAAATACATTTGCACGAAAACCACAAAATAAATTCAAGCTTTAAATAGTTGAAATTTTCATAATATTGAAATAAGTTCAAAATCATAAATCTAAACAAATTCTAAAATGCATAGTAATTTAAAGGTCACTTAACCTAAAACCACTATTCCAATACACCTAACATCAATCATCATTTATCAAACGCCAAAATTCTGGCAACTCATCAACCAAGACTTTCCCTAATTTGCATCCTTTTACAAACGATTGCCCTTGGCACTCTAATCATCAATATTTCTCCAACCAAGCATAGATGGGATATACTCTAAACCAATTAAAAGATGTCGCAAACCTCAAACAAATTCAATTCTCTGAAATTCCAAAATATTTGTTATTAATCATTACTAGACTTATCTGCTAGTTTCTCAAAACATAATATACCTTTCAATATTGTTAAGCCCCCATGTGCTTATCAAATTAATGCCTCTTTCTTATTTCTAGTATCATCAATACAAACAATGACCATTCAATGCCAACAAATGGCATCCACTTTAAAGAACTTCTATTCGCATTACCACTAATTAAATCATCTACTTCCAGAAAGTGTGTTAGCAAGTTATCTTGCCACTAAATCACATAAGATGTTATCGCTCAAAGACACAGAACCTCCAACAGGGCTCTTCTAATAGATATGCTATCAATCCCAAAATATCTGGCAAAACCTAATGTAACAGCCGAAGTCGTGGCACCAAACCAAATAGAACGTACATAAGGGAGTTCAGAGATGCAAAACATCATGCAAAATGGATCCATGCCTTTAGATCAACAACAAACAAATGAGTCGTACATGAATGCCAAAATGCAAATGATTGCCACAATACCGAAACAAAAGCCAAAGTATCAGAACAAATTCTAGACACCGAAACAAATCCATAGTACCGAAACAAATTTAGAAGGGCATGCAGAGGCAAATCAAGATGACTCAATTCAAAAATTCCTACACTCCGCAACCGACCTAGACAATACGAAACCTAGCGATCTGATATCACCTTTGTCATGACCCATCTCCGGACCATGACTGGCGTACAAGGCGGACCTTCTAAGAGAGCCTGACCCATCTTGTACAAGCCTTAAAGATTCAACATATTACTACCCAAATTGCTTATTAAATAATTTAATCAATATGATATACAAAAGATTCATTTTATAATTAAAACAAAATATACTTATCAAAATAAATATAATAATATTTTTAACTAAATACGGTTATCAAAATACCCCAAATACAAACATAACCCACATATACCTGGTGTGGAGCATCTAACCAAAACAAATAAATCAAAGCCTGATCAAAAAGGCGAACACTATATGATAGAACCCCTCACTGAGTGTCTGGATGCCAAAAAGTTGTTGAGGACCAAAAGGGATCACTTGAAGAATGCAAATGAAAGTAAATAAAGAAAATAAAGGGGGTAAGAACGCAATGAGGGATAACACTCCAGAATGTCACATACATGCCTCACAAAGACTGTTTTGAAAATAGTTGAAAAATAGCAAACGCAGTATATATATATATATATATATATATATATATATATATGTATGTATACGCGCTAATAAATAATAGCATTCAAAAAAATCATTTTCAAAAATGTTCGCAGTCAAAGTAAACAACAGATACGAAAATATAATATAATATAAATAATATCATTTTCAAAGAAAACAATATTGAGGATAAGGGACTAAAGCAAAGGAGTACATATAACACCGAAAATCAAAGGTGATGTGGTTTGTACCACTAATCAAAATCAAATCATTTTTTGGATCAAAACACGTGACTACTAACATCTCTAGTAGTTGGGCTTTGTCAAAGCAATGGTATACCGAAGGTTACGTACCCCGTAGAGCTGCCGTCCCATATCCAAAAACATATATCGAATATTAATTCACAACAAATAGTCATGCATAAGACTTATCAAAACAAAGGTATATATATATATATATAAGTTAAAAAAGACTGATTATATAAAATATAAATTTACATACATAATCAGTTTATTAATTAAGTCACTCCTTAGATTAGTCCAATTTCAAAAAAATACGTTGCGCACAACAAAAACAAATACAGTTTCGAGACATAACCTATGTGTCTGAAGTTGTTATCCACTCACTGGACACCGAGGAAATAATCTAGATTACAGTCCACCGGTGAATAATTGGTCTCCTTGAAAACCAAGCAAAACTGGAACAACACATATCAGAAGCAAATTAAAATATGCTAGTGTGGCTACACCGAAATATGTGTAAATGCGTATGCAAAAATTCAAAAGCTCGAAAAAAGCCCATAACACTTTTCGGACCAAAGCCTAACATAATAGATCAAATATTACACCTCGGTAAAAAATTACACTTTGGTCCCCAAACTTTAGAAAATTATGAACTAGTCCCTAAGAAATTCCAGACTAATAAAATAATACTTAATATCCCAAAATCATCCTTAAGTACCCAAATATCAAAATATTCAAATAATTTCTCATATATAAATACCAAACTCCATTTTGGTACCTAAATGCAAAATTACACAATGGACCTCTAATAGCAAATTACATAAATAGTCCTTAAATCTGATTCAACCAATAGAAATTGAATCTAATCACCTACATCATCATATTCATCATCAGGAACTCAAATCTATAATTGGTTTCTCAAACAACAACTCAAAATCTCCAAAAATTAGAGCAAATCCGAATTGAACACTAGCTCAAACAATAACTCATCAAATCTCTTGATTCAAGGCTTGAATCATGTTCATCCAAGTCCTATCTAACCTATTTTAGCATCCTCCAACATCAAATCGTCAAAAGTCATCCAAAAATTAAAACTCATTTCAAATTCAGTCTAAAGAGAAATTCTGAGATTCAAGCATGAAAATGATGAAATGAAGGGATTTGAAGTTCGATCTTACCTCTAGAGATGCTAAGAAATGGATGAACAAAAATGGAGGAGAGTTTTGGATGGCTTTGGAGTGGATTGGAGCGAAGAAATGAGGTTAAGGCTGAAAGGGGTCGGGTTTTGGGTGTTTTAAAAACCCACAGATCGAAACGCACCGTTTTGATGTTTTTACAAAGCAATGTACGTTATTTTTCATGCAACATACGTCCTGAATATACGCAACGTATGTTCCATGCTCACAATGTATAGCATGAGGCTCAAAATTGAATTGAGAAGGTTCTGTCCCGACAAAATACATCACAACATACGTTACAGAATACATAACGTACGTTGATAAACGATAGCGTACATTGTGCATAATGCAACGTACGTTGATCATCCTTTCCTTCAAACCCAGATAATGTACGTCCCAATCTTCCATAACATATTTTGTCTACACTTAAGCTTCCCTATTCGACGTTTCTCGCTTCCAAACATGTTTCGAACCATTCCCGAGGTTCAGTGGAGGACGCAGGATTCTGGCTGAGCAGGGGCCGAATCTGCTTAGCCAGAATCCTGCGATACTGTTTGTATGACTGTACGAAAAAACAATATGTATATATATAGAAAAATTACATTAAATTTAACAAAATATTCTAACAAACATTCAACAATTCCATCAATCAATCAACAATTCAACATTTTCATCCTAAATACCTAATTTAAATAACAATTTCATCATCAATCATTCAAAAAATCTAACCCTAAATAAAATTATAACTGAAATTTCATCATCAATCATCATTCAAGAAACCTTACCCTAAATAAAATTATAACAAAAATTTCATCATCAATCATCATTCAAAAAACGTAACCCTAAATAAAATTATAATTGTAATTTCTGAAATTCTTGACTTACCTGGGCTGGGAGGAGCGACTGTCGCTCTCGTCGGCGCGGCCTGGAGGCGTAGGATAGTAGTGGCGGAAGACATGAAGAGAGAGAAATCAGAGGAGGAGAGTGGAGTTGTGGTGATGGCTGTGCAAAGTTGGAGAAGACTACTGCTGTTGTGCGTGCCTGGAAGCTTAAAGGGTTTAAGAGGCGTACCCTGGCCTCAATTTTTTTTTTTACAAAATCAATGGGGCGAAATGGCGTCGTTTCGCCCCACTGACTTTAATTTTTTTACCACGTTTCACCATGTGGTTTAAAAACAAAAAAAAATCATCTTCTTCGTTTCGCCTGTAACTCCTCCATGTCCATGCCTCTTATCTTCAAACCCCTAAACCCAAGCCGCAGGGGCCCATTCTTGGCGGAGTCTCGCCGGGGGGGGGGGGGGCCTCCCATGGACCTTGTAACACCCTCTACCCCTATGACGTATATTTAACAATAGAATATTACCCATGTAAACAGATTTTTCAAACATTTCAATTATCCATGTAAGTATAAATATATTATTTAATAAATAATATCAGATAAAATCAAAGCACACAACAAAATATCTCAAACAACATTACAGATGTCATCGTAAATCCTAAATATATTACACATGTCTAAAATGCAAAATGAGGAGGAGGAGAAGGTTGCACGTGGCATCAGCCGGCCGACCTGGT
>CAODLS010376051.1:0-21330 GCA_948243855.1 Flueggea neowawraea
AATCTCGATGTGCTTAGTTCTTCCATAGTATCTTGGGTCTTTGGAATAAGCAATCGATGCTTGACTATCACTATAAATAGTCAGATGATCTTGAGAAGCAATTAACCCTAAATGGTTAAGAAGCCTCTTCAACCATACAACATGTTGCACTGTTACAGACGTATTTATGTATTCAGATTCCATAGTAGACAACGCTACGCTAGTATGTTTCTTACTTCTCCATGACACAGCTCCATTGTTAAGCAATAATAAATATCCAGATGTGGATTTTCTCTCATCCATGTCACCACCCAAGTTTGCATCTGTGTATCCTTTTAAGCATAAATCCTTTCCTTCATAACATAGTACGTAATCAACAGTGCCCTTCAAGTATCGTAGAACTCGTTTTACTACTTGTCAGTGCAATTTTCAGGATTTGATTGGAATCTTCTTAGCAAACCAACATCATAGCAGACATCAGGTCTCGTACACATCATTGCGTACATCAGGCAACCAATGGCATTGGTATATGGAACATTCTTCATTCGTTCATTCTCCTTTTCCATTTGTGGAAACTTCTTATAGCTAAGTTCATGGTTTTTAGCTATTAGGGTTGCTACAGGATTGCAGTTTTGCATGTAATCGCTCTAAGGCTTTCTCGATGTACCTCTTTTGTGAAAGAGATATCATTCGCTTAGATCGATCTCTTGAGATTTTAACCCCAATGATATATTCTACATTTTCCATGTCTTTCATTTCAAATCTGGTCGATAGCCAGTCTTTGACACCCTTGATATAGGTAAGATCATTACCAATAACAAGAATGTCATCTACGTATAACATTAGAATGACAAGCTTGTCTCCCGAGCGTTTAAGATATACTTAATGGTCTTCATCGATCATTTTAAAATCAAATGAGATAATCGCCTCATGGAAGCTAATATACCATTGCCTTGAAGACTGTTTGAGACCATAAATGGATCTCTTCAGCTTGCAAATTTTATGCTCGCTGCTAGGGACTACGAAACCCTCAGGTTGTACCATATAGATTTCTTCATCCAGTTCCCCATTAAGGAACGCTGTCTTTACATCTATTTGATATAACTCGAGGTCCATAGCAGTAACTAACGCTAAGATCAACCTAATCGATGAAAATCTACTAACAGATGAGAAAGTTTCGTCGTAGTGAATTCCATCCTATTGTGTAAACCCCTTTGCGACTAAACGACTTTTTCGCTTGATGGCTTGCCATCAGTGCCACACTTAATTGTAAATATCTACTTATTCCTAATGGATTTTCGGTCTTCAGGGAGTTCAACCAATTTCCACACTTGGTTTATACTCATAGATGTCGTTTCTTCTTCCATTGACTTAATCCATTCTTCCTTAGTTGGGGATTTAAGAACCTCTTGCATGTTTGTGGGTGCTTCCTCGTCTAGTGGGATTGTTGTTAAGAAAGTTTCACTTGGTTCTTCAATTGAAAAATGTCGTCGTGGAACTTTACCTCTCGTCAACTTATGCGGTGGTTCCATCTATTGATATACAAATCGCATGTATTCATAAAGATTTAGAATACTCCCACTCAAATTAGGATTCATACTCTCACTCTAGTTAGGATCAGGAACATCCGAACTGGCTTGAGGTAGAAAGTCTAAACTTTCTTACTCGGCCACGAAATCTCTTCCACTCGGATGGAGTGATCCTGAATGTTCAAGTTCCTGTGTCTCATAAAAAAGTGAAGTTTTTACTCACTTCTCCTAATTGTGGAAATTCCTTTTCATGTAACTTCTTGAGATTCATGCCCAGTCACCGTGCCATCTTCTTGTTCTCTTAATAAGACGTATCCCTAAGAGGTTTCTGGATATCTAATAAATATTCCTTTTCTACCTTTTGGACCAAGTTTTCCATGCTCGCTAAAGATGACATGGGCATAAGTTGCACAACCCCACAGCCTCAAGTGAGATAGGTTGGGCTTGCAACCTGTCCACATCTCGTAAGGTGTGGTGGCAACAAATTTAGTTAGAATGCAATTTAGGATATAAGTTGTCGTCAGCAACTCATCTCCCTAAAAAGAGATTGGCAAGTTGGCTTTAGCCATCATTAATCTTGCCATATCAAGAAGTGTTTTATTTCTCCTCTTCACTACACCATTTTGTTGCGGGGTCCTAGGGATTGATAATTGGTGTTCAATTCCCCTTTCATCACATAAAGCCTTAAATTCCTCAGAAAAGTATTCCCGACCACGATCAGTTCTTAAGTTCTTGATTATCCTATCTAGTTGATTTTCAACCAGATTCATAAATCTTTTGAAACAACTTAGTGCTTCAGATTTATGGAAAATAAAATAGATATAACTATTATGTGTATAGTCATTTATGAATGTGGTAAAGTAATACACTCCATGACATGCTCTCACGTTCATTAGTCCACAAGCATCAAAATGGATAAGTTGTAACAGATATTTGGCTCGTATTGCTTTACCAAATGGTTTTCGTACTAGTTTTCCTTTAAGGCAATTCTCGCAAGTTGGTAATACTATTTTGCATAAATTACCTAATAGATCAACCTTAGCAAGATGACCTATCTGTTCTTGGCTAATATGATTGAGCCTTGCGTGCCATAGGTTAACATCATTTGAACAATTCGATAATGAAACAACATAAGAAAAACTAGTATCATTGTTATTAATATATTCAAGATCCATAAGAATAAAACCATTTACCACAAGACCTGAGCCATAATATACACCACCCAAAAATAGATTCACCTTATCGTTCTCAAAAGATAGTGTAAATCCATTATTCATCAAGACAAAATAGAAACCAAATTCCGTCGTATCCCTGGAGCATAGAGGACATCATGTAGCAATAATGTTTTACCACCATGCAAAGTTAGCATACAAATGCCAATACCTTGGACTTCTACTTGAGCATTGTTTCCAACAAATATCCACTTCGTTCCAGGTGATATTCTACGAAACTGGACATACGCCTCACGTGTAGTACTCACATGGTCGGTCGCTCCTGAATCAATCACGCATTAAGGATGACATTCAGTAAGGAATACAGAACTTGACACACAATTATAATGTAAACAGGAGTAAAGGTTATGTACCGTCTTAGGAGCATTGCAGTCTTTAGCAATATGCCCCCTCTGTTGACAGTTGTAGCATTTAATCTTTGAAAGGCGAATCTTTCCCTTTTTTTTTTTTTTTCTGCCCATGTGATTTATGTTTGCCTTTGAAATCATTTCCTCTGTTTTTGAAGAAGAATGCTATTTGCTTCTTCTTTTCTTTATTGGTTGAACCCTTTGGGGATCCAGAAGAAGCTACGTGAGCCTCAACATTAATCTTGAGAGCCGTCATACGATCATCCTCGAGCTCAAGATAACACGCAGCGTTGTTAAAAGTTTGGATGTTAACAGCATGCATCAAGTGATGCTTCATTTGATCCCAACTGCTCGGTAAGGATTGGATTAACGCTTGGATTTTTTGCTTCTCTGACAACTTATGACCATCATTACTAAGCCCACTGATCATATTTCTCATTTTCTTGAGGTGTTTTTTCATGGTATAATTAGAGCGCTTCTGGTATTTGTCAAATTTTATGGTCAAAGACTGGAGCTTGGTCAGTGACACACCGCCAGATATTTCCTTCAACGCAGACCAGAGATCTTTAGCATTCTCATAGCCTGTGAATTCCAAAGCCATATCATCATCCAACGTACTCAGGATAATAATACGAGCAGTGAAATTCTTCTTCTTCCAAGCGACATAGGCCTCACGATCAAGCCTGTGTTGAGTGGTAGTGCCCTCCTCAGGTTCAACCATGATCGAATCTAAGGGATTAAAAGCCTCTTTCTCTTATAACACATATCGGACTTTCATAGCCTAAATCTCATAATTGTTACCATTTAGCTTGTTATGTTTGTTAAACTCAACAACAATAGATTTTAATACAGTAGACATTGTTTAGAAATCTATACCACAAAATTGCATAAAATAAGGAGATATCACAATACACACACATTCATTATCCATCCAAAAAATTAAACAAGCATAATTAATTATTTAAGATTTGAATTGAATAGTACACTAAGTGTTCTATTACCATCTCTATCTTAATAACTAAATATGCTAAATTTAATTTCAAGAATAATAAATCTCCAGTTCACCCAACTCATGGGATTTAATCTCCAAGTTATTCTAACTTAGGTTTACTATGTTAATAATTGCATTAGTGAGTCCATGCACAATAAATAATGCAATAATATCTAACAATATTTAACATACAAATAGTTGCATCCATATATTAACATAGTAACGTGCATTCGACTTCATATCTTACAAACCAAACTAACATAGGTAAGCGTCCTAAAACATACTCAAGATATTTATATATGTATAAATGATCAAGGGACTAATCACTTGGTCCAAAAAAAAATATCAACAGACCTACCTAGGGCTGAGCATGGGTCCTGAGCATATCCGAACTGAACCGAATATCCGAATCGAAAAGAACTGTTGACTTTTGACTTTCTTTGAACCGAATTTTTTATTTGGTTCCGGTCTGGATCTTAAGCAATATCCAATCCGATCCGAGAACCGTACCGAACCAAAGAACTGAAACTAGAACATATATATATATATATATATATATATATATATATATACAATGATTATATATAAACATTAACAATTAATTATATATAATCATCGGTTCAAATCATTATGTTGGTGGGTTTGTTTTATATTGGTGGATTTGATTATGTGTTTAACGATTAACATATGATGGATGAGATATATTTGTCTTTGATATTGTTGAATTAATTAGTGTGTAATTTGTAATCTTATATTGTGTAGGTTAATATTTTGTAGTTTAATTTATTTTTGGATTTAATCTTTGGTATAGAGTTACTTTTATGTTGGTTTAATTTGTTTGTAGATTTAATTTTATGGTGTAAAATTTATTTGTATGTATAAAAATTTGATTGAATGTGTTTTTTTGGAAAAAAATCCCAATAACCGAACCGAAATCATCCTAGTTTCTTCGTACTAAAAGACCCGAATAACCGAACTGTTTTGTCCCAAAAATTCGGGACTTTTGGTTCAGTTCTTTTGACTTTTCGGTTTGATTCTGGTTTTTAAAAAATGGAAGAACCGAAATTTAGGTTTTGTTCCGGTTCTTGGGTCAGATTTGGATCGAAACAACCCATGATCACCCATAAATCTACCTAATGGTAGTAAACTATGGTATTTGGAAGTGATTCATGAACTTCCCACCATAGTTCTTCAGGAACATTATAGGTTAGGTTACCCAATCATGGGCGACAAATCTCATAGCTATCACGAAGGACTATGGGGTGTTTAGGCTGCAAACTCCTGAGTGCACCTCTCCAAGCCAAGTTAACTAAGAACATCCTTAGAGTAGCTCTATAGTGCCCTTAGAATATTGAGGAAATGAACCAATCTTTGAGGTCAGTATTTATGAATGAATCAATCACCACCTCAAACATTCTATTGTAATCAGTGCCTCGCCTAAAACCATTAAACCATATAAAATCCTGAATCTTGTTGTTCATGTAAACAACATGCTCTACTATTCTGTCAATATCATTCTTACGCACAAAGGGATCCATCCTTATAGCCCTTAAATCATCTTCCCTACGTCTCAACCTAGCCTTTACAGCTGGGTCTCTAGCTATCATCGAGACTCTACATCTCACCATCTAAAACATACACATAAAGGTGGATTATTACAACTAATGTATATTATTGATTGAGCATACAATCAATAAATGTAACTAAGACAACATGTATAAAATACAAAAAATATACATGAACAAGACAAATTTTTCTAAACAAAAAATACGTACAGAAAATACATAATTTGCATTTAGTAGCACCAATTAACTCAAGAAAAAATGGTTCTAGATTTTAGAAAATTCCACAAAATATATCTAAAAATTTAGAAAAATGCAAAATATATAATTGCAAAATTTAGAAAATTTTGGACGTCAGAATCCGTCGCACGGGCCTCCACGAGACATATGTGCAATCAGCTCCAACAAGGCTCTGCCACGTCTTCTGACATGTGTCACACTCCTATTGGACATATTTACATGTGTCATCCGATGTTTGGTCCACGTGCACAATGTGTCTGTCAGATTCGATGATGTTTCAGTGATGTGGCAGGATGACGTGTTAGTGACGTTTCACGATAGCATGGCATAGGTTGCCACATGGAAGAACCTGAATGGATTGAGTGGATGACGTGGCTAACAAGTCCTCATGCCAAATGTCCTTATATGTGGCTGCATACGTGGCATATTCTTCCACATGGCGTCTTTTCATTCTGCCAAATCAGTCAACACACGTGATAGTCAGTGTTTGACTTCGTTGACCTCTTTCCACGTGGCAAGATCGGATTGGTCAACGTGTTTTTCTCAACCAATAAGAAAATTCAACCATACAGACCAATCTCGATCAGTTTTTGCTCAATTTAACGACTTTACCGATAGAATTTTCCAACAAAATTTGGACACGGTACATATTTTGACCTGCTGAATCCACTGGTACACTTGGTTTCTCAAAATTCATATTTTTAAATTTCGAGTTTACACTGTTTTGCACTAAAGTTAAACCAAAACAATAAGAAGTCGTATATCAAAAAATTCAAGCACACTCCATATTTCATAGGCAAGCATATTTTCAACAAGACATACTTAGAAAATCATCTTATGCTTTGATACCACTGATGGTATACAAAAAGTATACGAATAAATTGTACAAACAATAAAAATAAATAAAAAGACTAATACCAACCTTGTATTAAGCCAATACAACGGAAGTTTAGGATCAAAGCCAGCCTCTAGGTTGACCCACAACTTTGAACGCTGAGAACAATCTTTATATACGCAATTTAAAAGCCCAATAAAAAATCAAATTAGACTTAGGAAGACAAAACTTCTTTTTTTTTTTTATCTCCAAACAAGGAACAAAGAGCGAGTGAAAGAGAGATGAGAGGGATGGATGAACAAGTAAGAAAACAGCAAAGTGAAAAATCTACCTCTCTCTTATTTTTCTTTTTGTCTTTTATATTTAACTTCTTTCTTATCAATTTCTTTTTATAATAAATTCTTATCTATTTTTATTCTTGCATATGCAAAAACAAAAAATAAAAATATTCTATTGAACTTCTCAATTAACTAATGGATTTACTCAACTTAATATAAAAATGCACAACTAATTATTTATTAGTTGAACTCATTAATTAATTTGATAATTAACTAATCTCATTCTACCTATTATCATTAGTTTTATGAGCGGATTAGCTTTTTCAACGCAAACAAAACACACGTGCGGATAAATATCAGGTATAACATCTGAATAAACAAACACGCAATTTCAAAACAAAAAACGCTTCTTTAGGGGATATAGAACCGGTGCCACTTCAGTTTCAACTCTAATGTATTATCTCTTAATGAACATTTGCAAAAATCCAAGACAAATTCCTCTCCTTCAACGGATGAGTTGAGATTTTTCAGGGCGTGGGTTTTGCTCAAACTGGTGAGTACAGTGTGCACTTTATTCGTATATAGCAGGTGTATTTTATTGATAGTGATCTCTCTTGCACGCAATTTTAACCTGTGTTTTCAATTCTGATTTTCCTCTTTCAGAAATTATGTCGTGATTTTTAGGGCAAAAACATTCGGGTAATTTTGAAGAGCGGTTTTCATGGGTTTTGTTTCACTGTTTGGTTGATCGACGTTGTTAGCTCTGATTTTGAAATGCTAGAACCAATATCAAAGTTGTTGTTCTTTCGTCGTTTGCACACCAACTGTTTGTTAAAATGTGTGAGTTGGACGAAACATCTTAAGTTTATTCTTTTTGTGGATTTTTTTAATGCAATGGATGTGAGCGACTTGCAATGTTAGTGTGGGTTTACAGTTGTTTATTCCTTTTGACAGATTTCGTTTTAACTGTCCTGACAACACCTTTGGGGTAGGTTTCAATAGCAGTTTATGTGTCTTTTTTAACCTTCTGAAGTGGTACACGTTGTTGATATTCGTTGTTGAAATAGGTTGCTTATCTTTTTTATCTTGGTTTAGGTTGGTGTTTGCTGGTATATCTGGTGTTGTCGAAATGGTCAAAAGCAAAATTGAAAGTAAGATGGCAAGAAAGAGTTCTGTACGGATAGAGAGAGATGATGGTAAAGCGCAGAATACCACTCCGAGGAAACGTGGTTCACAATCAACAATGCCTGCAAGAGAATTGGAAATGGTAGAGCCAAAATCAAAAAAAGAGAAACTAATCATATATGATACTAGCGGGAATTGAAGAAAAAAGTTAAAGGTAACAGATGTTTGTGCAATTATTATTGAATGGATATTTAATGGACATTTCACCAACTATACATTTTTTAATACACATATATTGCATTGATATTCAATGGTGATGTACTGTTAATGGTCTTAAATATACCGGTAAAAGTCGCACCATCAGAACGTGTTTTAGCATTAGAAACATCAACAAAAAAACATGCAATGAAGATAGTTTCAGGTACAATTAAGTCTGGTTTATTATTACAAGTATATTTCATGGCTATTTACTTGTACCAGGTTGGCCACCAGCTCTTCATACTTGATATTTTTGGATAATATAGTATGTGTTGCTCTCTTCGTGGTAATTATTATTAATAAATGTAATAGTCAAGCCCTATGTCAATAATGCCATTCATGTTTCACTTTATATATACTAAATGAATATGTATTAAATATTGTTAGCTGTTTTACCATTTTTTTTGTTTATGTCATTTAATCTGAATTCTCGCAGTGTTGGGAGTACTTGGTGAAGCCTGGAAATCACTTCACGGGGAAACTTGGGTTGAATGTAAAGCTTGGAGCTATTGAAACAATTGAGAAATTGAGTCCCACTCAATTGGAGAGGTTTAAAAATACATGTTTTGGGTATTTCCTTGACATGCAACCTTTCTTTTTTCACAACCACTCTTTGTTCGTAAGGGAAGTGTATTATGAAAATGAATTTGTTTTTTGGAAAAAAATTTCTGGAAAGCTATTAAAATTCGGAATTGATGAATTTGCACTAGTGACTGGTCTTAAATATACTGGTGAATTTGATAAGCGAATTGTTATGAATGATGGGAAGGCATTTTGCATAGGTGTTTTGATGGTGCAAAATCAATGGATCAGAAGGCAATTTTTGATTGCATGGAGTATAGAAGATGGAGTAATGATGATGACGTAGTTAAGATGCAGTTTTATATTTCCTGCATGCTTTTTTGTTGTCACATTCTTCGCAGGACAAAGTTATTCCAAAGTTACATATTGATCTTGTAGACTCTGGAATGTTCAATGTTTACCCTAGGGGTAAGGAGGTGTTTAATGCAACAATAATTTCCATGAAAGGGAAGTTCATTGGCAAATGGGTAAAACTTAATGAGGATAATGGGGGGAAAAGTTTGATGTATAGAGTCACTGGATTTCTTGTTGCCTTTCAGATATGGTTTTTTGAATGTTGCCCTTTTGTGGATCGTAATTTAGATGTGGCTCTGAGATGTCATTCGCATGCTCCAAGGATTCTAAACTGGCATGTTTTTGATAGTAAGATGAATGCCAAGGATTGGGAGAGAAATGTCTTTTCTTTGGATGGTTCAAAGGTAATATTTGCATATTATTGTATTGTTTTTTGTTTATTACTTCTTCAAAACTAGATTGTTTTTTTAAGTTACTTTTATTAATTTTTCACAAAGATATTATTCTTATTTTCCAATGCAATTAAAGTTGAAGAACATAACACCAACGTTGGAGGAAAGGCAAAAACTTCATTTGAATGGTTTGTTTATGAAGGATAAGGACGATAAGGACAAGACATCAGAGCTTAGTGAGTCAACAAAAGTTCCTTTACCAGTTGAAAATCGAAATGATAAAATGAAGAATAATATTAATGCTGATGTTATCGAGGAAGCAATGGGCATGGTTGGTGTGCGTCAGTTACTTAATACTGTTTTGCACAGGCAAAATGAATTGGAACACAAAATAGACAATGTTATCGGACAATTCGAGAGAGGTCTAAGTTACATGGAAAAAAAATTTCTTCTGTTTTAAACGAGCTGAAAACATTGAAATCACTTTGTGGCAAAGTGGAGAAAAAGATAAAAAAGTTGTCATAGTATTCCAATATGACGTTTATCTGCTAGAATTTTTAATTCACTACTTATCCATCTAACTTTGCTGTTTTGTAGGGTCCTGATGGATGTGATACACATGGAATGAAAGGCGGAAACGATATTCTGGTAATAAACGACATATATGATTTAAATAATACAGTTTAATTGCATTTGTGTGGGAGAGAATCTGTTTGTTATTCTATTTTTTATGTATCAGGGTTATGGTGAGCCTCATGTCATGTCTACAGGCGTTAACGATATTATTCTAGATGTGGTTTCTGACTTGGCTAGAAGGGTTAATATGCTGTTTTCTTTATTTCGCTTAAACTTAGGTTTCTATGCTTGTTTATTCAATTAATTGAAGTATTGTTTCTTTACTTAGAAGTCCAAAGAACATGACGAATGCATTTCTGGTAAAGAAAAAACTGAGGCTATGGATAAAAATCAAAGCGAGTCAGTTTGTGTTCCTGGAAGTGACAACATGGTATGTTCATGTATATATCAATTAAGTAGTAAATTGATAAAATTATTGATAAATGTTAGTGTTTCATCGTACTTATGGTGTTTGACTAACTTTAAGTTAACTCACAATATCTGAATTTACTTATGGAGCAGCATGGGTCAGATTTAATTATTGATTTAGATCATGAGCAACAAAATGATGACAAAATTGATGTTTCTCTTTCTGAAAAAAGTGCAATGGTTGTGGGAGGACATATGGTATTGTAATGTATTATTCATTTTTATATGTTTTATTATTAAATGTATTCATTGGTGGACTGATTTGTTTTGTATTGTTCAAAGGGGAATGTTCTGCTTAATTTAATTAATACCAGCAATGATGATTATGATCCACTCAATAATATTGACACGGAAGAGTTTGATCAAATCATTTCTTCTGCTTCTAAACACTTAAATGTGGTTAATGTGGTTCATGATGACGTTTATGACCCCTGTCCCTCACATAATGTCTAAACGTGTGTCGAGGCCTACATTTCAACTGCTTTCTCCGTTTGTTTGCTCGTTTGACTCTTCTGTCAGCCTTAGTGGTTCAAGGAAAGAGTCTAAAAGAGGCGTGCCACAGGTTGTTTTGTCAGGTACTTGCCCTTTAGATGACATTATTGGTGAGCCTCCTCGGTTTGATTCTTATTGTGCATTCTCAAAATGGCTGGAATTTGGGAAGAAGAACCGCAAGAAGTATGTGTATTAATTGCTTCTTGTTTTTGTTTTAAAATTGGTTGACTTATTACTTGTTTATTACTTTGTTATTATTTCATGTTTAAATGTTTCATATTTAAATTTCGGTTATATAGAGTGAAGAAGTATCCGGATGAAATAAATACTTTGAAGCCATGTTTTGATTTCACTGTTGCACAAATTGAAGAAAAACTGTGGTTCTACAAGTTGGAAGAGGACGGACAATTCCTTGATTCAACGGTATTGTCTTATTATATTTTCAATGCATTCATGTAATAAGTGTAGTTGCTCAATCTTGTAGCATTTTTTTACCAAGATCTGTGTTTCTATATTTAATAACTGTACTTTTTTTGTTGTGACAATGTCACAGCATATGGACGTTATTTTCTACTATTTGCGTAAGAAAGCCAAATGCGTCAGCTACACAACCACTGATAATGCTTTTGATCGTTGCATCCAGCATTTGTATGCAGAAGCATTGTCTTTGCCCAAACCTAATTTCAAATTCCTTGATCCAAATAATGTTGTATCTCAACAAATACTTGGCAAATGGACACATTGCAATAAGGATTGGTCGGAAGTAGAGAATGCGTTGTTCCCTATATACGTTCAGAAGCAGCAGCACTGGGTGCTTGGGAGATTGTCTTTTCCTGACAGATGTATTTATTTGTACAACTCCATGAGGAGTAGACGCAATGATGTAATTGTGGCGGACTGTTTGAAGGCTTATACTTTTTTGTTGCCCTATTTCTTGCAACACCTAATGATGTTTCAAAGTAACAAGTCTTTTACTCTTGGACGTGGAGCATATGAGAAGGGAAATATGCTGGAACCTTTGGAATTGGTGACGATTGATGATTTGCCGATCCAGGAAACCTCGTAAGTATTTTGTCGATAATATTCTAGTGATATTAATGTGATATTGCTTGATTCATAATAACATGTGTACCGTTTTCATTTGTATACTGATAGGGATTGTGGGGTTTATGTTGCTTCATTTGCCAAATATCTTATCGACGGGAAAGACATACCAACTGTTGAGTGGGACATTCATGTCTACCGTAGCAGATTAGCATTACTGTTGTACAATCATGGTCGAATGAAGGAGGAGGAAAATGCAATTAGTGAGGATGAGTCTACTGGCAGGATGGGTGGGGTCACTCTGCTTGACAGGGTTTCAACCGGATTTAAGAAGACACTTTTGGAAAACAATAAGGGGTTTTTGAAAGATGCAAATATTTAGATGATAGGTTTTTAATCAAGTTGATATTCGCCAGAATGCTCTTTTAGTTATTAGCTGCGATACTTCATATAGGTGTTTGACACTTTGGCTTATTTAGAAGTCAGTTTTTCTGTTTTTTTTTTTTCTTCTTTCATATGTTTTCTATAGTTGTAGAGCAAAGTTCCATTTTTATTATTAAGTAAAGACATATCTGTTTGATATTGATTAGCAAAACCATATAATCGAGCAAGTAATAAGATGATATGCTTTTCTAATTATTGGATGTCATTTCATCAACTAATTAACTCTTTAGACAGTGGTTTTTTAAGTTTTAAACTGAAGTTTCACGGCACTTAGGCATACATTTACTTGACCATACTTGGTATGTAAGGTTGATCTTTACAATGAAATTTTGTTCCAAACCAATTAAATTCTTAACCATTGAAGTAATGTGAAAAAAAATAACAAAACATGAGCGATGATGTAGTTCCTCACCAATCAATATAAATAAGACCTACCAAATAATTCTGAAAAAATATAAAATAATTAAGGAACATAAGCAATGATGTAGTTCCTAGCCGAACAATGTAGATAAGATGAAACAAATAATTCTGAAGTTCTAATGCATCAGTTTAATTATGATGAAAATACATCATTGCTTCTTCCGAACTCCTTCACATGTCCTTTGGTTGTGACCAATATCTTTACACTGTCCACACCATGATTTCGCTGTTTTTCCCACAGCAACTTGTAAACGTCTCTTCTTTGAGCGTCCAGGCTTTGGTCTTACTGGTGAGGCAAGACAATTTGGGTCTTTACCATCTCTGGGATATTCCAAGTGCTTTTGTCTCCTAGCGGATAAACTATTCCAGCATAAGCAGCCAACATATTCGCACTTGTGTAGTATGGTGAGCAATATTCATAGGCATCCCTGTTATTCTTTTTCAATGCTGCTGTAGCGTGTGCACATGGGAATTCGTCTATTTGAAATTTGTTGCAGGTGCACGATCTGTTAATCAGATCAACAATAAAGGTTTAGTTTTTGTCAATGACTGAATACAGTTTGTCATTACTTGGTTTCACTAGTAAACAGTGCAAAAAAAATTGTCATCATAGTATTAACATTCTTGTTAACAAAACATTGTCTCCATATATTAACAACATAAACACAAGCACTGTGCCATGCGAAAAGAAAGTTTTTACTACATGCAAAAATATTCAACGAATATACTGCTAATATCAGAGCGAATTAAAGTGAATGATAATAAATTTTTCAGAAAATTAAAATATCAAATAATCTATAACAAAAGTTCACCTCCATGGAAGAAGCTGCAAAGTAATTCAATCTGAGTGTGCCCTCATGTGGAAAAGTCAACTTTGTCCTTGTCCAGATTGCTTCTTTTCTGTGACTATATGTCCAAACTTGAACCATTGTCACCAGGTAGTTCACCATTGCAGCAACTGGCATTTCTCTTGCACGGTTCACTGCAGCATTGATGGATTCAGCATTGTTAGATGTCATTATTGTGCCTCGGTTGTGCTTGGCATGGAATCTTGACCATTTTTGTAGCCCAATGCTTTCCAGATATGGTCTAATTCCCTTACTGATCTTGTTTAACTTCCACATATTGAAGTTGAACTCCTCTTCTGCGTAGGCCTTTGCAGCTCCAAAAAAGAATTGTCTTATCTCCTTTGCATGTTTGTACTTAGAAATTAAATTATTAAAGAGGTGGTACATGCACACACAATGTGAAGCTTCAGGGTACACTAGTGTAGATGCCCTCTCAATACTGTCATGCCTATCAGAGACTATGCACATCCCTTCTCTGGTGCCATAACTTTGTTTGAATTTCTCAAAAAACCATTGCCATGATGCATTGTTCTCTCAGTCCACAACCGCAAAAGCCAATGGAAATATTTTTTCACATGCATCTTGAGAGCAAGCTGTAATGAGAGTACCTCCATATTTGCACTTCAGGAAAGCACCATCGATAATTACAATCGGCCTACAATTTTTCCACCCTTTTATAGATGCATCAAGCGCGACAAAGAGGTATAAAAATGTGTTGTCTTCGTTCACTCTAAGGTCAACAAATGAGCCTGGATTTGTTTCTTCAATCACGTGTAAGTAACTGGGGAGTTCTTGGTAAGACTCAGCTAGATTGCCTCGAACATTTTCCAAAGCTTTTCCAATTGCTCTATATGCTTTCATATAACTAATCTCCAATCCGTAATCTTTGTGAATATCTTCAACAACATCACCTCCTATGTACGTTCTTCTAGGATTGCGAAACTTTGATTATATTATACTGCTTATGAAATTTGCAGTTACTTGACGATGATTGGACATACGAATTTCCAATGGGCATGTGTGTTTGTTCATGAATGTTCGTATTTTCCACAGATTTGTTGCACCCATTTTTGATAATATGAACTTCCATTTACAGTCTTCATGAACACAAAACACTCATACCTCTTGCTGCATGAATTCCGGATCTTATATTGGTAGTGATTTTTGATTCAGTGAATGACCAACGATGTCTTCAGTGTTTCTTTGTCTAAGAAGACACGTCCATCCTCAATTGCTTCGTGCGTTGGGTCGCTTATTACTGCAGTGCGATAGGCCTCCAACCCCGTTTCCTCCTCTTCAATTTCTTCAATTGTTGCATTTGCAATATTTTGTATGTAATTGGACACTGCCACGTCCTAATATTGAAGGGATATTGCCACTCAAATTTGGTCGATTGATCATGCCTTCACATGTTTCAGTCAATATCCCATCAATATCAGTCGAATATTCACACAAATTGTTTCTCCTGTTGATTGTTACACAAAGCGGAAATGCAGCAACATCCAATTCTCTCCCCTTGATAACCTTGTAGAACCTCCAGCTTGATTCATTATCTATGTTTGTTGGAACATATCCCTGTTTGATTTGTTATTGCAAACAAACTGTCGAAGTCATTGCATCGACCTTCAATTCATCGATTGTCATCTCAACCCTTTGATCGTAACTGCAATCTGTTGGTATCATCATACCACACACACCATAACCTTCTTATTTGTTGTCTTCTTCCCATTGACCACCGTAGTGAATGATTACAGGTATATCATCCATTTGTTCCTAACGAATGTGTATAGTATGCGAGAAACGTCAAAGTGCAGTACTTTCTGTGTTGATGTAAAGTCTGTAATTGCTTAATATGAGAGGTTGATACGTTTTGGATTACAAATAGGTGATGGTTGCACTTTGAAAAATCTCAACTAACCCGAAAAAGATAGAAGGATAAATTTCAATTTGGAATTTTGCAAAATTAAATGGGCAGATAAATATATGGCAGTTTTCAAAATGAAAAGCCACTACTTCTCTCATCCCTACAAAGGCTCCACTTCTGTCTCTTTAGGTAGTTTGTTTATTTTAGATATTAATATCAGATTTTGTTTCCAACCACAAATAGCGGCGCGTGCCAAGCAATGCGCCAGCTAGGTGCAAACCTTGAAGAAATTTCATGAATCACATTTACCAGGTCATCACATCACATTCCACCCCCACCTCTATATGCCGACCCAATTAAGTCAAGCTTTCACATGTAAGTGCATCTTGTTCGTTCCACCCAAATAGACCATATGGACAATTCCAAATATTCTCCATCAAAAGGAATCTTTGTGTTCAGATATTTATAAAAAAAAACGAAGGAATCTTTCGTTCTATTTTAAACAAAAAAGAATCCTGTTATTTTTGTTGTTTTGGTGTTTGTTTCAAGAAACATGGTCACGATTCTGAACCGGAATCAAACTGCCTACGGACGGTTAGGTTCCAGTTTGTGGCGGTTCAATCAACGATTTGGATCGGTTTAGTCCGGTTCAAACTAGATTATTTTTTATTTTTTAATGTTGTTGTATTCAATTTTGGTTCCGATTCGGTTTGGTTTGGTTTCGATTTTTAATTGTTAAATGTAATTGTGAATATAGATATTCTCTACTATATTTTAAATAAAAAACACTAATAAAAATTGAAGAAATATAAGTAATAATTTCATTGAAAAATAATTAAAACAAGTATGTAATATAAGTAATTAATTTGTACAAATCTGAAAAATAAAAAATAGACTTGAAATTTATTTCATTTTGAAAAATGTATGACAATACAAAAATATAACAATAATAAAAAATTATCATAATAAAAATATAGTACAATAATTAATTTTTTTGTATTTCTAAGAATAAATATAGTAAAAAAAATGAGAGAATGTTGAGATTAAACTGAATGAGAGAATTTTGAGAAAGAATAAAATAGAAGAGTATTGATGTGGGAAATTTGAGGGAAAGAAGTGGTATTTATAGTGAAAAAATTAAAAAGAAAAAAAGGGTGCAATGCTCAAAAGGACCGTTGGACCCAAAATTGGACCGTTGGCAATAATTTGTTGTCAACAAATGGGCTGGTTGATTTTGGGCTTTAAGTTGGTCGAACTGCCCAATAGTTCAACAATTTTTAAAAACTTTAAACTTGAACCTGATTGTAGGGAGAACAGTTTAACTAATTCTAGTTCAGCTAATTCTGATTTCGATTCTTACCAGTCTGATTTCAGTTTGACCTGTTGATTCAATTCAGGAATGACCATCTCTAGTTGCAAGTAGAATTGTAGAAAGTAAATTGGAGGAGTAAATTTTGATTCACTGTTAAACAACAAAATAGATAGTGAGTACCATGTAGGTCTTGGACAGTAAATTGTCTTGGAGAAAATTGCTCCAATTTTCTCGGAGCACAGGATTCCTTTTGGTTCACAGCATCGCGTTTCACTGGCTCCCAAGGCCATGGTGGGCCATACGCCGCCGGACCCATTCTTAGACTGCTACCTCCACATATCGGCATGATTCTCTTTTATCCAAGCCGATGTGGCTCCTCCACCAAACTCTCCAGGAGGACGCACATACTAGCAGGTTGTTGCATCTGAAAATCCTAGAAGAGAGGTTTGCACCCCAACTCCACAAATCACTGACATCGACAGCTATGTTTCAATCCGAATCTCACAAGCCGCTTATGAAAGACGGATTCGTCTATGTAACTCTTCTTTGATTGTGTGACTTGCGTAGTTGCGTTGAACAAAGGTGATTCGCCCTGGCAAGTTACGGATTTGAAGGCTACCCTAGCTAAGATTTGGGGAATCCAAGACCCTTGGAGACTGATCTCTATTGGAAGAGGGTATTATCACATACTTTTTCCATCTGTTGAGATTCAACAGGCAGTGTGGAGTGGAGTGTTGGTCTCCCTCAGGCCAGGATTGCTCCGTCTTCAACCTTAGGTGTCGGACTTCGATCCACTCTTGCAAAAATCAACCACGGCACAAATATGAGTTCGTATATATTCCTTGCCTTGGGAATACTGGGATAAAGAATCCTCCAATCTATTGCCAAGGGGATTGTTGCTCTGGTTAGAATCGATAAAGCCACTCTCGAAAGGGATTTTGGGCACTATGCCAGAATGCTTATAGATGTGGATCTTGTGGGTAGGGTTCCGGAAACTTTACGCATTAAAAGGGAAGCAAGAGCTTTTTAGATCGAATTCGTACATGAAAATATGCCTACATATTGTGTCACATACTGCTCAATTGGGCATGCTTCTTATGATTGCAATAAGAATAAAAAACCTACAGACCAGTCTACCGAACAGCCGCGCCAGGCAGCTCGTTCACCATCGAGAGGAAGATCTCGACAACGGAGAGTATGGCATACCAAGTCTCACCCTCGTGATATCTCCGTTAAGCAAGTTTTTGCGAGGCTTGAAACAGTTGTGGCGCAGCCTCCTTCGCCTGCCCATAATGTTGGCTTGACTATTAATATACCTGAAGCCCAGCAGTTGGTTCCTCTGTCAGTTCAAATGCAACAACAAGAAGCTGGGGTTAGCAGAAATGTCCCTCCTGAGGTGCAGACAAATGTCCACGAAATACTTAATGAGCTAATGGATACTGCACGTAATCGGCAGTCTCTGGCGACTGAGCACTGTATGGATGCCCATCCCGGTTGTGGCTCCTGGGCCGACCAGGCTGAGGAGGATGCCGAATTCACTACTTCATCACATGACGCTACTGAAAATGAATGGCAGACGATCAAGATTTCTAAAAGGCGCGGAGAAATAAAGAAGTGATTGCAACGAAGTACAAACCTACCCTCACATAGAGGGCGGTGAATCCTCTGGAAAAGTTAAATTTATGAAGGCCCTCTACTGAAACTATAGGGGAATGGGTAACATGGGGACTTGGCGTTACCTATATAATATGTGCACTACACACATGCCTATTTTTGTTGCTATAGCAGAACCTATGGTTTTGTGGGATTCTATTCCCTTTTGTTTCTGGCAATCTTTGAATTCACGATTAGTTTCTGATAATGGTGGGGAGTTACCTTCACTATGCCTTTTGCTTTCGTCGTCTTGTTCGGATTTCTTCATTATTGCTAGCTCAAGGCAACAAATCACATTGTTCTTTTCTTTTGATAATCAAATGCTTTGGTTGTCTGTGGTTTATGCCGTTACTAATGTAGTTGATCACAGGGATTTGTGGGCTGATTTGAGGCAACTTCAACCCCAAGCCCCTGGTTTGTTATTGGAGACTTTAACGCTATTCTTGGTGCTCATGAACGACACGGGTCTCTTCCAAGCAATCTCTCTTGTAGAGAATTTCGAAATTGCATTGATGATTGTGACTTGATGACGATAGATGCAATTGGAAGTTTTCATTCTTGGACGAATGGTTGGCATGGTTCGTCACGTGTTGATCAGCGTCTAGATAGGGCCCTTTTCTTTTCACATTGTTATTCCTTATTTTAGTATGTTTCTTGTGTGGTTATTGAACGGCATCACTCTGACCATCATCCGTTATTATTGTCTTGGCATATGCAATTGAGTTTGGGTCCAAGGCCCTTTCGTTTTCACTCTATGTGGCTGATGCATGATAAATTTAAATCCTTTGTTGCAGATTCTTGGCAGCTCACTCAGGCTTTTGGCTCTCCTATGCATAAACTGATGACGAAGCTTAAAGTCCGTAGACAAGGCCTCCGACGATGGAACATTGAGGTCTTTGGAGGTTTAACTTCGGATTCAAGCACAGTCCTCTGATCTGCTTCAAATACAAGCCATTATTTCAGACCAAGGAATGAGTGAAGACTTGCATCTCCAGGAGTTAGCCGCTCACCAATCCTTAAAGTCGAGCCTTCACCAACAAGAATTATTGTTCAAAGACCAGAGCCGGATTAAGTGGCTTCAGTGTGGAGATCGGAATACTTCTTTCTTCCAGCAGGCAGCTGCCATTAAATGGGTTCATTCAGGTATTCATGGGTTGGAGATTAATGGTGCACTCACGAATGATCCACAACAAATTGAACAACATATAATTCAGAATTTCATAGACTTATTTTCTGCTACTACGACGGACCAGCTAGAATTTTCTATCATGAATGACATCATTCTGAACATGGTCACCAATGCAGAAAATGCAGAGCTTTTTTGCCCTCCTTCTGATTCGGAAATTTTCGCTGCAGTTATGGACATGGGCCCTAATAGCGCTCCAGGACCCATGGGTTTACGGGTAAATTTTTTATTGAATGCTGGGATATTGTGGGGCCTTTAGTTTGTGAAGCTGTTCACGAATTCTTCGTGTATGGGAACTTTGTTCATGGTCTTAACTTTAGCAACATGGTTCTAATTCCCAAAAACTCCCACTGCCTGTATCATTGAGAAGTTTAGACCAATTGCGCTTAGTAATTTTGTCTACAAGCTTATTACAAAGATTATTTCAGGTAAATTGGCACCTATCACAGCAAGGATTATTTCTGTTCAGCAATATAGCTTTTTTAGCAGGAGACATATAGAGCATTGTATTGCTATGGCTTTAGAAGGCATTAAAATTTTACATAAGAAGATTCAGAAAGG
Source organism: Flueggea neowawraea (assembly GCA_948243855.1). Classification (NCBI taxonomy): domain Eukaryota; kingdom Viridiplantae; phylum Streptophyta; class Magnoliopsida; order Malpighiales; family Phyllanthaceae; genus Flueggea; species Flueggea neowawraea. Next base: position 20,513 of record CAODLS010376051.1, read on the forward strand.
CCACATGGCCTTGAAGATTGACATCCGCAAAGCCTTTGATTCCATGAATTGGAGTTTTATTTTAGAAGCCTTAAGACGTTTCGGTTTCTCTACCGTCTTTGTTCAATGGATCCATTCTGTTTTGCTTTCTGCTAAGCTCTCCATTGTTATTGGTGGCTCGACGAAAGGTTTCTTCTCTTGCAGTCGTGGTGTTCGACAGGGTGACCCTTTGTCCCCGCTTTTGTTTTGTTCAGCCAAATATTTTCTCAGCAGACGGTTAACCAAAGCAGTGGATTCAGGTGAATTTAACTTAATTCAGGCTGGGAATAAGGTCCGCTGCCCATCCCATCTTTTATATGCCCATGGCATTATAATTATCGGCAAGGCTTGTAAGAAGAATATTTTATACAACAAGTCTCTTTTTGATCAATAATGGTGGGGAGTATTAAGTAGTTAATTTTTGGTTTGTTACCCGTTTTGTTGGTTGGGTTGTATGATACTTTTGCTTAATTTTTTTTTTCATTTATTAATAATAGTGAGCTTTAAAAGATGAAAAAAAATCGTAAGAGAAGTATCAATTTGGTTAAAATATTTTTATTGCAGTCATTAATTTCTAAAACTTGACTTTTATTAAAAAAAAATGTAGATTTTGGAGGGAGAAAAAGTATTAAGTAGATAATTTAATTATTATACTTGGGACCATGTGTGCCGTAGCCGCTACGTTAATTTAATAAATAAAATAAGTAAAAATCTCATATCTACTAAAATAAGTTAATCAATGTGTATAATTCATGTCAATTATTGAACTAGGCGAATAGGATATATTTTAAACATGAAAT
>CAODLS010376070.1:0-16390 GCA_948243855.1 Flueggea neowawraea
CAAAAATACCAAAAATTCATATCAATCAATACCCAATGATTCCAACCACACAAATCAATTCTAATCAACCTCTGAAACTTGAATCTATGATTGGTTTCACCAAACAAACTCAAAATCATCAAAAATCTTCACAAACCCGAACCAAACCCTAGCTCGGTCTATAACTCAACAAATCTTTCAAACCCAAGCTTAATGTAGGTTCCTTTAACCTCAAACAATCATAATATAACTATCTCCAACAAGCATTCCAATAGAAACAACAAATCTGAACCTAGATGCAAATTCGTCCAAAAAAGGGGATTTCGAGATTAATGCGTGAAAGTGATGAAATGAGAGGAATGGAACGATGATCTTACCTCAAATAATCATCCTCTGACAACCCCCAACATCTATCTCAACCGAATCACCCAAAATCAGAAACCCTAAATCAAATCGGACCAAAATGAAACCCAAAAATCTGAAGCATGAAACGGACGAAATGAAGAGGTTAGAAGCTCGATCTTACCTCTAGAGATGTTTAGGAACCTTGGGAGAGCAAGGTTGAACTCAGAGAAATGATTTGAGAGTAGGAGAGGGTGAAAAGAATGAATGACGGACGAAGGTCAGGTGAGGAGTATTTATAAAGGCAAACGGATTGAATGCATCGTTTCACTAACTTACAAGGCCAATGTACGTTATAGGACATGACAACATACGTTGTGCACCTTCTACGTATGTTGCACCGTGTACTGCGCACGTAGACGGGGTGAGAATTACATCCAAAAACTTTGTATTTCCAGAATCCATGATCAACGTACGTCATACCAAGCTCAACGTACGTTGTGCTTGATCAACGTGTGTAGACTTCCTTCTGCATACGTTCACGGCCAACACCGCTTATGGTTCATTCACAAATCATGCTCTATGTGCACTGAACTCCCTACAACGTACGTAGACGGCTTGAAACACCCTCAAACCAACCTAAATCACGCTCAACGTTCGTAGATACTCCTTTTATGCACGTAGATGGCTTACAACAAGCTCTATGCGCGTAATTTTACTCCTCAAATGTGCTTTTAACTTCAAATCATGAATCCCATCACTCGCAGTACTTAACCACACCCAAACTTTCATGGATAACACTCTTAAACATTCTCAAACATCTCTAAACACCCAACATTACCTCAAAATTTCCAAGAACCAAATTGGAACTGAACTAAGATCATTCAAAATTGAATGACGTTCCACCAGAGACCTTGTTGGAATTGGTTGGAACGCTACAGAGGATTGATCGAAAAGGGACGGGGTATTACATACTCCCCCTCAAAAGAAATCCGTCCTCGAATTTCCTGAAGATTCAAATCAGAAAGACTATAGAGAACATCAAATGCTAACATAACCCAAATTCTCAATTTAACCAACTCTACTAACCCAATATCAAAAATCAAATCTGAGTCTCTAAGTCACATCATGACTCAAACAAATCAACTACAAATAAACTGTCTATCACTCAATAATCGTTCCCGACTTTTGTACTCATCTACAAGCTGACAGAGATAGAACAACGTATGCAAAAGCACAAACAGAAGGTACATAATTTTGCAGATGCAAATACAGAATAAGCTGACTTATGCCGGATCAGAGATAGAAGATGCTAACGAGCACAAATGCAAAACAGATAGTACCAACGTATAAATTGACAGAATCATATAGGTGCCAATTCCCACTCATAACTCATCAAAATAGTGCCCCTCACGGACTTTTACTAGTACCAGAACAGAGAACATACGAAGTCTAACCTTAACTGATAGAAGCCCTAAAAGACGGAATACAGAACACCGAAATACCCATTGGTACAAAGGAACAAAAGGCATGTCTTACAACTCAAGGACTACTTGTCAAAACAAGCGAACTCATATACTTACTATAGGTCAAGTTCCATAAGTTATAATAGACAAGCAGGCACACTAAACGAAACAAAAACATGTCAGACCACTTCTACTAAGGTCACCACAAAGCATAAGGGAATCCAATAGATTTAGAGGTCCCTAACATAAATAGTATTGGGAATCAACTGATGCTCAAATCCCATAATCTAATCAGATTAACCCGAAGGTCAGATGATACACCAATAACTGAATTTAACTCAATCCCTAATCTTACTTGTAACTTCTTTTATCCTTCATACTTATACAATTCAACTCAGCTTCCTTATAATGATCACTTAACCCCAAATAAATGTCCTCATCCGAAACAATCATATCGGCAATAGACGCTGATAGCTTCTCTACCTGACGTTACACCAAAACTTCTCACATTCATGGTACCACGAAGTCTATTTCTAAACTCCGTAACTTCATCAAGCCAATCTGATTCAGAATGCCAACCACTATGTCTATTCTCATTTCCACCGACAATATTTGCAAAATGGTATATGCCTATACCTCCAGCATTAAAAACATCCTCAGTACTCCAACCTTTCTACTCCGAAATTATTTACTAATTTCTTCAACGTTTACACCTAGTTATAACATCGAACTTCCTGCGCCTCTACATAATCAACACTATTTTTCATATATTGGCAGAAACTTCAAACGTTATTCTCACTGACTGTCGAATTAAAATGCTTCTCCCCTATCCATTGGGTCTCCCGAATTCCTATCGTCCATAAGAAACATTGGACAACATCGCTCATCCTTGTACAATCTTCAAAACACCCTCAAACCAACCTGAATCTCGCTCAACGTGCGTAAATACGTCTTCTATGCATGTAGATGGCTTCCAGCAAGCTCTACGTGCGTAATTTCACTCCTCAAATGTGCTCTTAACTTCAAATCATAAATCCCATCACTCTCGGGACTTAACCACACCCAAACTTTCATGGATAACACTCTTAAACATTCTCAAACATCTCCAAACACCCAACATTACCTCAAAATTTCCAAGAACCAAATTGGAACTGAACTAAGATCATTCGAAATCGAATGACGTTCCACCAGAGACCTTGTCAGAATTGGTCGGAATGCTATAGAGGATTGATCGGAAAGGGACGAGATATTATATATATATATATATATTTTCTGATATAAACATATTGTCTGGTTGTATGATGTTTACTCTGGTTGTAAATGTTTTGGCAAATGTATTCTAAAAATTATTATATATTTGAATTTTTATTTATTTTTCGTTTGATTCTGGTTTTGCCAAGTTTTTGAATGTTTTGTTCTTTAATAAATATTTTGAAAATAAAATATTTGATTTGGTTTATTTATTTAATTCGTTTGACTGTTTGTTGTCTGTTTTGTTTTGCAAAGAATTTCAAAAGGAATTTCTGAATTATTATTTGTAGAAATACGAGTATATACTAATAGTATACAATGTATATGTGTATGTGGTATTTTTCTAAAATGCTTTTAAAACAGTCTCTGTGTGGCACGTAAGAGACGATCTGGAGTGTTATTCCTCACTAGGTTCTGACCTCTTTGTTTTTCTTGTTTTTTTAAACTTAATTTTTAGGTTATATTGATAGTAGTTATCTGATACTCCGCGCCTAGTGAGACGTTCTTGTCAGTAGTGATTGTCCTATTGTTAGGGTCCTATATTATCTGTTTTGTTAGAAGCTCCATAGTGGGTTATCTATGGGTTATTTTTCTATATTTGTTATTGTTTGGTCTTTAAATAATTTTACTTATAAATATTTATTTTGTATTTCGATATAATAATAATAATTTATTTTATTATTTAAGAATATTATTTTTAAACTTTTAGTTATTAAACTGTTGAAATTTGATTAATAGGTTGCTTAAAAATAAATGGTTTTTGGGTATAAGTTATGTACTCTGAGGCCTGTGCAAGATGAGTGGGGCTTCCTCAGACAGTTCGCCTCGTATGTTGGTCACGGTCTTTTTTTGGGTCATGGCAACAATGTTTATGTTTTCACTGGCTATGATAGGAGTCTTTTTAACTCGTATTGTTGCCATAGATTAAACTTTGTCAGGATGTCCAGGGGGTTGTCCAGTGGTTAGGGAAATAGTCCATAGGACGTCCTGAGGCTATCGAGAAATTAATCGAGTGTGTCACCGTTAGCTATAACTCTGTTTATTCGAATCCTTAATATCTATCTTTTGTGTCAATGATCAACCGATTGAATTGAACAGAGAAAATACTTTAGCTAGGCCTTTCTCCTTATTGAATTTTTATTATTTTTCACTGTTGCAATTTATTTCTTTGTTGTAAAGTTTAATCTCTGCTTGCTTTCAATTTCGGTTTCACTCTTGTTTTCACCAACTTTATTTTATTTTTCTGTTTCTGTAAATAAACAATTTCGAACTGATCTATGTGGTTCAACCTTGCTCACTGTTTTAATTCATTTTTATCGTTGCAAGAAGGTTAATATTATTTTGGTGTTTTGACATGCTATGATAGAGAGAGGGAGAGTGATCACAACATCCAGGCCTCTATCACTTTGTTGTGTGTACAAGCCTACAAATCAGATAAAAAGCTAACCTGCTGATACCTAGGAAAAATTTTGCACTTTATATTAGTAGAAACTCAATGAAGAACCCAAAATATTTCAAACATTATAATAGGTTCATTATATAAAATCAATCCAAGAGATAACAAATAATCCATATACAATAAGCATGTGATGCAAGTCCATTTAATTCGGTAATGGCCCAATGTGTCAAGTATTGCCCTGGTTTTCAATATAACAAATCTCAATGATCTTTCCAATACCAATAGAATTGACCTGAAGGTCTTGCCAATATTCGATAGAATAGAGCCGTAGGTCTGATCAAATAAATCGCTGGACAACCCAATATGGTAGAATGGATTCTAGAGGTGGCTTATACGAGTTTTAGCTCTGTGTAGCACTTAGTTCTATCTACTTTCTCATATAACCAATATTTCCAATAAAATTGCACATACATGAACACATTGGCCATACCATTTCTTTTAAGCCATATGAAATCACATGCAGAACTTATAAACAATATAGCTCAATAAAAATTCCAATAACTCATATATTGTGTCCTACATTTTATCATCAATACTCGAGTGTGCACCATATAAGAAGTCATCAATAGTACATAATCAGATCATGAAAAATATCCCATATCAATAATTCCACGGCTTATTAACATAAAATAACACGAAATTTGCTCATTTTTGCACTTGTGGCTTGACCTTGAAAAAATACAACCAATAGCACAACCTTTGCTTTTTTTTTTGTTTTGCAATTGTGGCATGACTTACTAATTTCCTTAAAAAAACAAAAAATATCAACGTGACAATAACGGCGTGAGGACGTGGCCGTCAGTGCCATATGGTTGTCGTCCACGTCATCAAAAAGTTAGCATTTCCAAATTTTTTAAACAAAATTACTAAGTTGTGCCATAATTGCAAAAAAAAGCAGAGGTCGTGCTATTTGGGTGTAATTTTTCAAAGGTCGAGCCACAAGTGCAAAAATGAGAAAAGTTCGTGTTATTTTATGTTATTAAGTCTTACTCATAAAATAACACAAACTTTGCTCTTTTTTGTACTTGTAGCTCGTTTTTTTGAAAAATTACACCCAAATGGCACGACTTTTGCTTTTTTTGCAATTGTGGCACGACTTACCAATCACGTTAAAAAAAGAAAAATGATGATGTGGCACTGACGGTGTGATGACGTGGCCGTCAGTGCCACGTGGCTGTCGTCCACGTCAACAAAAGGTCAACATTTCCCTTTCTTTCAACGAAATTGGCAAGTCATGTGACAATTACAAAAACAAAAAGCAAAGGTCGTGCTACTAGGTGTAATTTTTCAAAGGTCGAGCCACAACTGCAAAAATGAGTAAAGTTTGTGTTATTTTATTTTATTAAGCCTAATTGCACATACCTCATATAAGTTCGTAGCGATAACAATATCGGAAAATATACAAATATAGCACATAATAGGTTCACTCACATTGCAAAGCAATTTTTGGTCTTCTAGGTCACCTCTGGAGCATTTCTGTAGCCTTTCTCACATAATACACATAATCACACAATTTTCTTTCAATATAGAATATGTATAAACTAGCGTATGCATGCGATGCTCGAATGATGCATGTTCTATTGTGCAAACTTTTAATATGTACTTATGCATACAATTAGGTATGATTTAAGACATTCTCATATGTTTTAGACCACTGTTCTAGGTGTCTAATACTCAATGACAGTTGACGAAATGGAAATCAAGCCTATTTACGCATTCTGACTAGTTTGTGTTATCCTCTCCCATCAACCACCAAATGAACTCATTCGATTCTCAAATTTAAATCACACATGAAAAATATATAAGGTACGTCGCTTGAATGAGGTCTACCCACAATATCGAACTACAGCTTCCCCCAGATTAGACATGTTTTACACTTATTTGTATCCACAATCAACTATACTCATACTTAGCATCCAAAAATTTAAAGAGATATAGTAGACAAATAAATAAACAAATTTTATGGTTTACACATCAACTACCTTTGTCTCTAGGTGCCTGAAAACAGTGATACAAGTACATACTAAAATATAAGTGCAAACAAGCTCATATTTCAGTTCATATGTGTGTATGCTCAATTCATGCTCCAATCTATTTATTTGACATTCAGACCTCTAAATACATATTCTAGTGAATATTAAACATATAATAATGAATAAAATCACTTACTTTACCCCTAGGATGCAATAGACGTAAAATTGACAAACTCTACGTTTTATACCGAATTTTCTAGGCAAATATGTTATTCTTCAACTTTCTCTTCCTTTTCCCTTCTGTTTTCTCTCTATTATAAGATCTGAGCACAAAACAAATGTTTCCTACTTTCTTAACTTATAATTTTATTGAGTTCATCTTAAGCATGAGGTGAGGAGGTGCTTAGAAGGTCCAATCAGATGTGTCCACTTTTCTTCTTCCTATCAACTATTTTTCTTATGTTTTGACACTTAAATAGAACTAAAATTGAAGAATTTTAAATGTAAGATAAATAATACTTATTTATACAACTATCTTGATGCATTTAAGAAACCACTTATTTATCCCACTTTCCTAATTATTTTCTTTTGAACCCTGGTTCTCATATTGATAAACCCATTATCACTCTTGTAAGTTTTTCTAAATATCTAACTATAAGGACAATGTCACGATCCGTAGTGGGCCCGCGACCAGTGTACGAAGGCGAACCGTCTATCGAAACCCGACTCATCTCGCACAAGTCTCATGGATCGTAACTTACTACCCAAAACATTTGTTATTTAAAAGCAAACGATATAATAATCATATATCATAATAAACCATTCAAAACATATATATATCAAAATACATCAAAGTATGAAAAACAACTCAGTAACCCGATAACATCTCGGTGTAGAGCTTTAGCATCATAAACATAAGAGCCCGATCAAAAGGGCATCACTAGTCAAATGACACCTCACTGGTATCCAAGAAGAGGAAAAGTTTTCGTAGCCAAAAATGATAAACATGCGGAATAAAATCAACAGTAGAAATAAAAAGAAAAGGGGGTTAGGACCCAGTGAGGGAAAACACTCCAGACCGCCTCATACGTGCCTCACAAAGACTGTTTTGAAAGCAGTTCAAAAATACCACATGCAGGTATAGACATATACATGTGCATATATACATGCCATAAGTAATAGCTTTTCGAAAATTATTTCGAAAATCATTCGCAAGCAAAGCATCTAGCAAGCATGAAAATGTATTAAAAATAATTTCGATTCTTAAAACATGGTTTCATAGTAAAAAAAATATATCATCGATAGGGAACCATGAGCATGGGTGTGCATGTGGCACAAAACAACATTGGTGATGTGGACTCGGCCAGTATCATAACAATTCACGTGTTGGATCAAAACACGTGGCTACCGACATCCCTGGTAGCTGAGATTTCATAATACATATATAATTGGTATACCAAAAGCTGCTTCGATTCCGTAGCATAGTTGTCTCGTATCATAAAAACAAAACCATTATCTTACATAGCATAAATCATAGGCATACAACTTAGTATTTGAAATCATAGGATATATATATATATATCAATTTCATAAAGCATAGTATTGATTATAAAAATCACATAATTATTTTATTCATTTAATCAATCCTTAGATTAGTCCATTTTTCATAAACATGTTCAACACATCATAAAACATAATAGAAGTTTCAAGACACAACCTATGCGTCTGAAGCTGCTATCCACTCACCTGAATGTCCAAGCTGAATCACCAGTCAAGCCCCACTAACCGGTGACTAGCCTCGCTGGCAGGAACAAGAAGTTGATCATGGACAACATGACATATATCAAAATGTGGTATTGTGGCCTATACCAAATGCAATGCAAACTTCCATAGTCGCTGAACACATATATCGAACGTGAATCCATCACTTTCGATCATAAATTCATAATCTACATAGAATTACAGTTTGGTCCCCGATCACTGTAAAATTATGTTTTATTCTCCGAGACTTGGCAAATTATGACTTAGTCCCTAAACTATTTTGGATTTATAACTAATTTAAATTTATATTTAAATCCTCCAATTTCATAAAATTACAAATTGAGTTTTAATTTCTCAAAAATTACAAATTTGACCTAACTTGTAAAATATTAAGTTCAGTCCCTACATAAAATTCCAAACTTATGGGCAATATCATTTTCACTCCTCATTTAAAACAACACCAAAACGTCCCTAAAAAACTAAACCCATATTATCCACCATTTTTCCCGAACCAAACTTTGTCCTTCTTCCTCAACAACTCAGAAATTATGACTTCATTCTCCAACCCATCCCAGAAATTCAAACAAATCAAAACAGTCCCACATTCTCGAGTTTTCATACCCATTTCACCAAAAACATAACACCAACATACACAATCCATTATTATGTTTCCTTCCCATTAGTTCACCAAAATCCAACCAAGAGGAACTCAAAACACGTCCAGAATTCAAGCCAAACAAAAGCCACAACCATGAAACAAAAACCAATGAAACGGAAGCTATATCTTGACAAATGAAGAAAGACATGAACTGAAGAGAGAAGGTGTGTTCTTACCTTGATTAGATGAAGAAAACGAAGGAGAGGCAGAGAAACGTGAAGAGAGATCTGAAGAGGAGGTGCATGAGTGTTGAAATGAAGAAAAAAAGAGAAGAAAAAGAATAAGTATGGACGGTGGAATCGGCGTGCAAAGTCTAGAGAAAAGCAGAGTTGGTGGGAGGAATGGGCTGTGTTGACTTTGAGGGAACCAGGCGAAACGACGACGTTTAAGGAGAAATTTGTTGCGTATGACACGGACGACATGCGGAGCTCGCGGGTGACCGAAGCAAATCGGCAAGGTCGAGAGGAGCCCAAGCCTGGCAACACGCAGACGACAACTACAACACTCGGACGATAGCTCTAAAAAATCCAAACGATATGCCACTTGAGTCACTGATCCAAACGACAGGTCATCCTTTCCTCCCTCTATTCCGATTTTAATTTCCATTTTAACCAATTTCCACCTAATTAATCAAATCTCATCACTCCAAAGCTTCATTAATCACCTATTTAATTTTTAAAACATAATTTTTAATTTTTCAACATTAAAAATAAATTTTTTAAATTAATTAGAAAATAATTAATAATTAATCTAAAAACACCGGACATTATAGAAAGAGTTAAGAGCAAATTATACACAATAGGTTGTTAGCAATCTAAACACAATAACCAAATAAGAGAAGAAACCTACTTTACATCTAAAAATGAAACCATTGCATATACATAAATTAAAGCTCACAAAGGAATGGTCTTCTTTGCACAAAAATAAGAGAGAAAAGTCTTCTATGCACATCAAATGACTCACAAGCAGTCAATTGTGATTCCTATAAAGAAAATGACACTATCTATACTTTATTCATGAGGAGAGTGTATCGTTTCTTGAATCAATTTATAGATAAACATAAAAGAGAAATTGAAGAGTTAAAGGGAATACTATTAATTAGCATTTAAATGAAAGAAAGTAGGAGCAGAGCACGTAGTTATTAAGACCAAATATTTTAACGGTTCATTAGCATTTAAATGAAAGAAAGTGGGCAGGAGAAAAGGTCAAAATTAGGATCGAATATTTATGGGTAAAAATATTCTAATATTACAAATGTCAAGTGTCAATCATATAAAAAACAATTATCGAAAGCTACTCTCTAACTATCATATATATATTGATTTTTTTTTGTTTTGATCGCTGGATACACGACGATAATTATAGATTTATGCTTGGATAATATAGGAATAAATACAACTCTTAATACTGAACGTAAATGTTCTTGCACTTTTATCTTTAATTATTCTCACAAGAAAGGGGGTTTCAATGGGCCGGCTCATACGCCGGAGCTGGGGTCGGGCCGAATTATTTGTAAGAGAAAATTACTCGAAGAAGTTATTTAGTATAGTAGAAAATAATATGTAAATTGTGACTTTATTAGTAGATTATTTTTTTTTTATCTGCATACTTCATTTTTTACTTTACTACTAGAAAATATTTTTGCTTGTTGCATTTTTTTACTGGGTTCGCGTTTCTCTCCACTGCAAAAACCATGAAAGAAACTGTAAACTAAATTAAAATCAAATAAAAAAACAAATGAAAAATCGAATAAAAACGGAATGAAAACCAAATAAAAAGCAATAATATTTTAAAAAATAAATGAAAATTAAATGAAAACCGAATGAAAACAAATAATTCAGGAATGAAACTACTTATATTTTTCTAAATTTGAATTTTTGAAATAAATCCTTCTGTTAAGTTACATTTTAACCGATGCTATGCCAATAAAATAAAATAAAATAAAATAAAAATCTACCTGTTTTTGTAATATTTTTTTTTTTGGTATTTTTGTGCATTTCACCCTATTTATAAGAACTCTTACGATCTAGCCTAGCTTAAGTTTCAGTTCTAGTTAGGGATATCAGCCTGGTCGACGGGGCCGGCCCTTAGACCTATTTTTTTAAAAAAATATTAAAATTCTTTATTTTATTTATCAAAATACAATTTAATATATACTTTATTATATAAATTATATTTTAATAAATACTAAACTACTCTTAAATTTATAATTGACATAATTTTTAATAATTCATAACAAATAATATATCAAATTAATATTAATATATAATATATAAAAAATATTAAAATATACATTATATATATAACCGGGCTTGACCGGGCCGTAGGCCATAAATTATTGGCCCAACCCGACCTTTTTTCTCTGCCGGGCCAGGGCCAGGCTGATTTGCCCAACCCTAGTTCTAGTGAGTGATGTTTGGTCTGGTTCAATTTAGAGAGTTTCAGACTTTAGAGGTAAATGTATGACGAACCAAGTTGAGAAATCCAATATGGCAGACATTCATTGCCTCCCCTATCGCCTATTCAGCCATGTCCAGCACTCCGAACACGGAATCACATCCCATATACATCCTTAAAAATCCTTCAAATGTCTCATATTCATCATTCATTTCATGTCTCCAATCTAATTACTAGACATTAATTATGGTTTTTTTTATCAATGATGAAGAATTACGGTTGACGCCACGTACATGAAGAATTAGATTGAGTTCCTCAAATGTATACGTATTTGCATATGATGTCGCCATAGTTTGGTCTAGTAATTGGTTGATAAATTTAGAAGGTGGTAGATGAATTGTGGTTGACAGGTTGGGAGGGAAAGGGTTAATTATAAGTTATGAATGAATGGGGAGACAGGGAGAGTGCGTATATTAACACCACTCAGCAAACTACCTGACATCCTATTTAACTCTTTCCCTTCTCTTATATTATTACATACAATGGTGAATGGTCATTGCATATGTGTTGCCCCCCATCTACCTAATAATGATGTGGGAAAAAAATTGTGAAGTGCCTCACCAATAATTATGATTGGCTGAACTTCTTCCGAATACACTTACTCTATTGAATTATTTTAAAAGAAAGCAAACTAATTTTAATATTCAAATCGAATTGAATCGATCGATATGCATTCACTCTCTTTTGTTTTTGAGTTTTTGTATGTATTCTATTTTCTTTCTCTCATTTCTTGGTCCCCATGTCTAGCTAATTACGTTTTCTTTAATGAAAAAGCAACTTACTAAACCAAACAAACTGTAAAATGCAACTGGTTCTTGTCAAAAAGTGACCTTTATTATATGTGTGGTGATCCAATTCTGTGGAGTTAATGCGAAAAAGAAATGTAATAGGAGTAAACAATTTCACTGTACCAGTGGAGAGAGACTTTTCATCAAATAATATAAACATGCCAATTCATTTGGCAGCTACATTGGTACACATAGTAACAAAACTTTCAAATGAGTATGATACTCTGATTAGTTAAGTATGAGAGTTGATAAAAAAAAATTATGACAATTGACAAGATAATAGCTAAAGATTTGGAAAGAAGGAGATAAGGGAACAAGTTATCGTGGTTTAACAATGACACTCTGTTCAAGAAAGAAGAATGACTAGTATTTGTTCTTATTTTTAGTTAATTGTTCATTATTTTATCAATTTTACTCATTTAATTACATAAACCATGTTTTAGAATTTGGACTTAACTTCGCTCAATAGGAATGAATTCTCACTAAACAATTTGAGCTAGACACCCAACTAATGTGAGATCTTTATACATCAAAGAGAGATTAAACGAGGTTTCAGAATTCGTTATGTTTGTTAGAAGAAAGTGAAGTGTTGGAATATTGAGAGGCGAAACTTACGGTAAGTCCACTCACATCAATCAAAAAACATATCTATTTAATTTTTTTTATGAGTCATTCATGTTGCTCTTCGAATTAAATTCATGATCCCTTAATGCAATATTGAAATTGACTTAGTACCAATGACCAATAAAGTCATTGATAAATCTATTTAATTATACATAAAAGAGTTTTTAAGCAAGTGGATTATTTTCAAGATGATGTTATTCTTAGAAGTATTATTTATTGCGCTTTCTTAAAAATGTGAATAAAATGTTTTTATTACTCAATATATGATCAATTTAGATATCCTGAGACAATTTACTTTTGGAGCAAATGTAACCAAACATGTTTTCTCCGTTCCTGATGTAGTATTGAGTGCGCATAAGCATTTTGAAATAGTGGAGGTTTGTCCTGTTTTGAACTACAATCCACTGTTTTGTGGATCTTCACTCTTAAATAACATATACATGAAAGATAACAACTGCAACATTTGTCATTACTAAAATTATAATTTTTAGTTCAAGAGTATTTCATTGTTTAAGAAAGAGAAAACAAATGAAATAACATTTTTATATATACTAACAGCTTGTCGACGAATCGTTTATACACAATATTCATGGATCCAACATAGTTACTTATTGTAGTACATGTCAATGGCATGATTTGGCTATGAATTTAGTTTGGTATATAGTACTCAATTCGTGTCAGAAAGCAAGGCTGTCATCGTTAGAAATTTCTTCACAATAGAGACGACTCTTCGACCGGCATGTGAAGACACATATGTACGTGGGACAGATCAAAGTTAAGGTTCACTTCTACCTTTTTCATTATTTGTTCTGATCAGTAGTTTTGTGTGCATCCACAGCTAACGTTTACAGAGGAGAAATAAATGAAAACGAAAAGGAACTAACTCTGGTCGAGCTGCAGTCACCGGTATCACACCAACAAATGTTTTGTAATATTTAATTTTAAGAATTGAATTCTTAATATTTTTTAATAATTCAATATATTACATGCAAAAAATAATCTCACAAGTTCTTACTGTTTAATTTTTTTTTTAACAAGTTATCGTCCCTGAAATTTTATTAAAAGGATCTAGAAAAGCTTGGTATAGTGCAGATACAATTGATCTTGAAAACCTTATGCATAAACCGAGACGAATGCTTGGAGAAAAATCAAAGAGCATCCATCAAGTCTCTCATGATGTTGCGCTCTAAAGCTACAATTGCATCTTCCTTCCCATGCTCTGGAAGTAATACCAATTGCGAACCCAACTCCATGGTTTTTGTGATACCCCAGTCGGATTCCGGTAAGGTTCTCTGTAGTCTTCCATTTGGTTCCGTTTCGATCTTGATTGTTACGAGTGTTGAGTTGAGGATTTATTTTTGTGAGAGGTGTTACTCGAGTAAGCATTCGTGCGCTACTCGGGTGATCTGAGGTGTGGATTACTCGAGTAAGCTTTTATGTTACACGAGTAAGCCGTGTTATTGGATGAACATGAAGAACACTTGGAAAAGGTGTTACTCGAGTAACATGATGTGTTACTCGAGTAAGTAGGGTGTCACTCGAGTGATGCAGGCCGATCACTCGAGTAAAGGCACTGTTTTGGGCAGGGTTCTATAAATACCTCCACCCGACTCCATTTCATGTCTTTATATTCGGATTCATGCTTTAGGCCGAGTTTGCATTTAGGTTTGCATTTTCGGGATGATTCTGAGTTAATGGATGCTTAGGGTTGTTAGCTCTGAGTTGTTTGAGGTTAAGGGAACATGATTCAAGCTTTGAATAATCCTATTTGATGAGGCATTGGTTGAGTTAGGGTTAGCTTCGTTTTTTGTCGATCTAGGATGATTCTGAGTTGCTTTGTTTGTTTTGACCCTAGATTCGTGTTTAGGGCTTTGTTTAGAGTCAATGTGGGTGTTTGGTATTGATTTTGGTCGGTTAAATTGTTTTGTATGATTTTTGGGTTCGTCTGGATCATGTCTTACTCGAGTAAGGTCATTGATTACTAGAGTAAGAGGAGCTTCGTCTAACTTGAGTGACTGGTGTGGCTTACTCGAGTGAGAGAATGAATGTCTTACTCGAGTGACCATATATGGCTTACTCGAGTAAGATGAGGGGTGTCTTACTCGAGTAAACCAGTATGTTACTCGAGTAAGATTGGGTCCTTTGGGACTTGTTTTGTAATTTTGCATTTTGTTGATTTCTAAGAGTTCAGGGACTTTTTTGGAGATTCTGACTACTTGAAAAAATTAGTTAGTTATCCTAGTATAGTCGGAGGACTATTTTGTAATTTTTCAAGTTTTGGGGACTAAAACGTAATGTTGCACTGGTCGAGAACCAATCTATAATTTTACGTAGATTCTGTATTTTGGATTCAGAGTGATAGATTATCATTCGTTATTGATCATTTGGGGTCTTTTGAGAGTCCGCATCTGCACTTCGTGCATCTGGTGTTACCATAGTACCGCATTTGAGTTTGTTTCTGATATATCTATCGATATGTGTTTGCTTTGTTCAGCTTTTTGTTCGTGCTCGAGAGACCAGCCACCAACGAGTGGGGTCTGACGGGTGTTTTGTACTTAGACTTCCAAGTGAGTGAATAGCAGCTTCAGACACATAGGTTGTGTCTCAAACTGTATATGTTTTCTATTGTGCATAACATATATTTTGAAATTTGACTAATCTAAGGATTGACTAATGGTAAACTGATTATGTGTATTAATCAGGACTCTGCTTTGAAATTAATATATATGTACTATATATCTCTCCTCTGATTTTGATGCTTTTACGCATACTCTGTTTTGATACTTTATATTAGTATACTTTTGTTTTTTGATATGGGACACCTACTGTTACGAGGTCAAACGTAACCTTTGGTCTACCAACGCTTTGATAAACCCAGCTATCAGGGTTGCCGATAGCCATATGTCCTAATCCAACATATGATTTGATATGGATTGTGGCGGTTTTCACATACTTTGTTACTAGTTCCACATGCACGCCTTCTGCTCTGGTCCCATACAATTGTATATGTATTTGACTCTGAAAACAAAAATCGTTTTATACGTCTCCGTGTTTATGATTGCTTTGTATGCGAACCCTTTTGTGAAAGGATTTTCTGAAAAGCTATTGCATATGTATAGCGTGTATATATATGTATGTTAAACTATATATGCATGTGTAGTTTTGAATTATTTTCAAAACAGTCATTGTGAGGCACGTATGAGGCGATCTGTAATGTTATTCCTCAATGGGCCCTGACCTACTTTGTTTCCTCTGTTTATGTGATTCTTATTGAGCAGGTTCACAGATTTTGGCTTCGACAACTGTTAGCATCCATACGCCAGTGAGGCATCTTTTGGTTAGTGATGCCCTTTTGTCTGGGCTCATCTTTGTTTTCTAGAGCTCCGCATCGGGATGTAGTTGGGTTACCGGGTTGCCACTTTGACTTTTTTTAAGACTTCTGTTGTGTTCCACGTTATTGCTTTTGATATATACTTATTTATATATATTTGATTTGCTATGTTTTCAATTATTAAATGTTTTAACAAATGTTTTATAATCTGAATGGTTGGGTATTTGTTCTGATCTCTGAGGCTTGTGCGAGATAGATCGGGTCCCCACAGACGGTTTACCTCGTACGCTGATCACGGGCT
>CAODLS010376260.1:0-12273 GCA_948243855.1 Flueggea neowawraea
TCACGGGTGTCCAAGATGCGGAACAAACGCCGAAGCCAAAATCTGTGCACCTGGAAGATAGAATCATCCACAACAGAAAATAAATGGGAGTGAATCCCAGTGAGGAATAACACTCCAGAGCGCCTCATACGTGCCTCATAGAGTCTGTTTTGAAAACAGTTCGCAAATACCACAAGCAATATTCATAGTATATGTAAATATACACGCTATACAATAATAGCCTTTTGAAAATCTATTTCGAAACCATTTGCAATCACAACAAACAATATGCACAAAGGCGTATTAAAATCATTTAAGATTTTAAATCATTATTTTCATGTCAAAACATATACAGGCGATAAGGGAATAAACAGGCGTGATAAGGACTCTGCCAACTATAACGAATCTATAGACTAGCCATAGCGATGGGGACTCGCCTCCACCATAACAGATCATGTGCCTGATCGGGGTAACATGGCTACCGACAACCCTGGTAGATGGGTTTTATCAGACATTGGTATACCAAAGGCTACATACCTAGTAGCACAGGTGTCCCCCTATCGAAAACCAAAACGTACTATCGTATAGTACAAAATCATGTCATGCAATTCATCACTTTAAATCATATCATCGATATATAATACATATATACCATTTCAACTCCAAATCCGATTATTTCACAAATAACCATTTTTATTTCAACCAATCCTTTAGATTAGTCATTTCCGAATACATAAATCCAACACATCAAAAACAAGTAAATAGAGTTCGAGACACAACCAATATGTCTGAAGCTACTATTCACTCACCTGGCAATCCAAGCCAAAGCACCAGTCAAGTCCCACTCGTCGGTGGCTGATCTCACTGGCAAGGATAAGAAGCTGTACACATAGCATATCACAAATATCACAATGCGGTACTATGACAAATCCAAATGCATGATATGAAATGCAAATGCAACTCTCAAAGTTGCCTAAACAAACGAAAGTGAATCCCTCACTTCCAAGCCAACGATCCCCAATGGAACCAAGCATACTCCTTAACTCAAATCAATCTCTTGAACATGGATTCGTCTTCCAAATCCATAAACAAAGTCAAAATCTTTCTAGATCTTAACTATAAATCTCAGACTTCCAAGATCAATGCCTAATAACTAGTCAAATCTCTTAACCCGACTCAAATCTGTGAAGTTCTAACTCATATCTATCAAGATACATCAGAAACAACACCAGATTTGACATGAAACTCAGTAAAACCCGTAACCCTAGTTGTAGAGAAACCCATTTGGTTCAAACACCAAATCCCATGAAACCGATGTTTAAACTTCAAGCTACTGGTCTCAAACAACCATAATCCAACTCTCATTAACTCGTATTCCATAAAAAATGGAAAGATATGAATCAAACCCAAGTTTGATAGGAACCCTAGAATGCCCAAATGCAATGCAAACTAAATAAAAAAAAGAGATTCATGGATGATTCTTACCTCTAGATCCATTGTAGAAGCAAAGAGAATCAAAGAAAATCACAGAGAAGAAAATGAGAAAGTGCTCTGGTGGTTGAGACGAGTTATGACCGAAGGAATGGTAGATAGGGGTATTCATAGACTCACGGACTGACATGTCGCGTTTCACGCACAGTCGCCCAGAAAAACACATCTACATGCACAGTAGGGGTTCTGTGTACGTAGCACCGTGCTCTACGTGGATAGCATCCCACACAAAGTATGTAGATGGTAGATCTGAAGCCCCTCATTCAGATCTACAATCTACGTGCGTTCTACTCCCAGCTGTGTGCGTAGAAGGCCTAAGCGTGCTCACAGGTCACATCCAAAGGATGAACAACGTGTACAACAACCCATACAATGCACATGGTCCAAGCAAGGCTTTCGACCAACTCATCCCCATCTACGTGCATAGTACTCAGTACTGTGCACGTAGATGACCTCCTGTGTACGTTGCACTCAACGTACATTCACGATCAAGTTTCAGTCCTCTACTACGTGCACAATACCCTGTACTAAGCATATAGATGACCTCCAACATGCAAAACACACGCAACACAACCCTCAAACTCAAAGGTCAACATCTCAACTCAAAATCACTTTGGAATACTACTAGATTTTGGCTAAAATAAGAGAGATATTACATACTTCCCCCCTCAAACCAGTCTTTGTGAGGCACGTATGAGGCGGTCTGACGTGTTGTTTCCTCACTAGGGATTCTTACCCATTTGTCTTATGTTGTCTATGTTAACCTTCTTTCACAGGTGACATTTTATATGCTCAGCATCTGATCCGTGTCTCGGACCTAGTGAGGCGTTTTTGACTATAGTGAGTGTCCTCGTTCGGACTCTACTTTGGTCTTTCATAAAGCTCCACATTGGACTATTGTTGGGATATTGGGCTACACTTGTGTATTTTGGGATTAACTCTGAAGATTTTATATTTTATTAATATTTTTGCTATATTGTATGTATATATATATATATATATACACATATATATATACATGGTTTTGTTTCATTTATAAACATTTTATAAATGTTTTCAATAAATATTTGGATAAGTCGGGTAGAATGTATGTACACAGAGGCTTGTGCGGGATGGATCGGACTTTCACAGACGATCCGCCTCGTACGCTGGTCATAGGCCCGACTATGGGTCGTGACAGAAAGAGTAGTTGTTTTTTTTTTTATCTTTTCTCTGTGCAAATTACCAAAATCTACCAATTTAAAGTCCAACTATGTTATGTAGCTACCAGTTAATCTACCCAAAACAAAAGTTAATGTTTTTTCACTTACCAGCAAATTATGGATAGAGTGATGCCACAATAGCCTTTAAATCCTTTAGGACTTTGAGCCTTTCTAAAGAAAAAACATAGGCTTGCTTGACTGATAAACAATGTAATGGAAGCTACAGTTCCAAAAGGAGTTGCAATTTTGGAGTCATAGACACAATAAAAGTAATTTATGTCTGCATCAGCTAAAACCTTGGCCTATGACACCAACTTTATGAAAAATTCAGACAGTTCTATTTTTTGAACCACTGCTAGAACTTTATTTTACATGTCACAAAATGAATAAGCATACATAAGAAAACATAAGTATTGGTGTTGAACGCATAAATCCATAGTACTCATTTTCTCTATAGAAAGCCAAGGCTTTTAGATTATCTTCAAAACCCTGTTCATCCAACACAAATGTCATGACCCGAGTCAGGCCGGTGATCGATTTACAAGGTGAAATGTCTATGGAAGCCCAGCTCATTTCGCACAAGTCTCAGAGATACATATATTCTACCCAAACATTCATTTATCAAAACATTTATTTGTAAAATACGATATAAGAAAATAGTGATAAAATAATATGATCAAATAAATATAAAACTGTTATCGTAAAATCAGTATCCGAAATACAAAATACAACCCAGTATACCGGCAGAAATCTGGTATGGAACTCTAACAACAAAATATAAAAGTAGAGCCCGAACGAGGGCACTCATTGCTCACTGAGTAGCAAAGAATGCCTCACTGGTGATAGGGCGCTAAACAGATGCTGAGCGTCAAAATATATCTTTCAGACATGCAAAGAAGATAGACAGAAATAAAATAGGGGTCAGGCCCAGTGAGAAAATAGCACTCCAGATTGCCTCATACGTGCCTCACAAAGACAATTTTGAAAACCATTCAAAAATACCGCATATGTATATATCGATATATCATATATACACATTACGTATCTAATAGTTTTCAAAAAATATTTTACCAAAACGTTTGTATACAGAGCAGACAGTATGCATTCAGACAGTACCAGAGTATATATATATATATATATATATATATATATAGTCATAATATGTATTGTAGCAGAGTGTACAAAATAGTATTGTGGACTCAGCCACTAGACAGAACAGAGCATGTATCTGGCTGGATACACGGCTACCACTTTACCCCGGCAACTAGGGTCTTCACAGAGCATTGATATATCAAAGGTTACGTACCTCATAACTAGGTGTCCTAGACCAGAATATATTATATACAATAACATAACAAACATTCATTCAGAACATATTTCCATATTTCCAGAATATATATATATATATATCAATATATATTAACCGAGTAAAATGTTGGTTATTACAAACCACATAGTCCGATTAATAATTAGCCAAATAATTATTAGTCAGATTTCATGTCATATCCCGACACAGCAAAAACTACATAAGTAAGAAGACACCGCCTATATGTCTGAAGCTGTCATTTCACTCACCTGGAATACGAAGTAAAGGATCCAATTAGACACCACTGGCAGGTGGCTGGTCATACTGGTAAGAACAAGAAGCTGGAACAGATACATACATAACGGATATCAAAAAAATGATGTTGATATTATGGTGGTACCGAATGCATGATATGCATATGCAGATGCTGACTCACGATATCACAGAAAAACCTAGTTCGAAAGAGAATTTATCACTCATGACCCAAAAATCTGGAACCTACACAAAATTACAGATAGACCCTTAAACTTTCCAAAATTTCCAACTTAGTCCTCAAAGAGTTCTACTAGTCCTCTAAGTAGTCAAAATCATCAAATAAGACTCTTAACTCTCAGAAATCACCAAATATGAAAAGATACAAGCTTGGGCCCTAAAATCACTGCGTACTCGAGTAAAATAATATCTTACTCGAGTAATTTCACCTAGAATTACTCAAGTAGGAAAAATCTTACCCGAGTAATTCCACCCTGGGTTCACTCTAGTAAGTTCATGTCTTACTCGAGTGATTCCCTGCCCAGAAAACTTCAGAAATATCCAAACGCGATTTAACCTATTAAAAATGCTACCAATCACCCACATTGCGCCTAAACAACCTCTAGAATATTATTCTATACACCAATACAACAATGCAACTCAAAATCACTCCAAAATCACTAAAACCCGAATTGGTTCATACCCATTTATGAACACCTTCGATTCTCATGATTTCAGACTTAATCTATGCATTTCTAAACTCCCAAAGCTTCGATTTCATCAACCCTAACACCCATTTCCATCAAAAACACCAAGAACAAATCCAAATTTGAAACCCTAGTTCTAGCCGTCACTCTCCAAAATGTTCAACAAAAGGATGCATTTAAAGAGAAAATGAAAGAAACAACAATGGAAAAAGATAGATCGTACCTCAAGGAATCAATGGTAGGCAACGGAAGATGAATATGGACGAATTAGAGAGTAAATATGGCTGTTGGAAGGAGTAAATGAAGAAGCAAGGTCGGGTGAGGGTATTAAATAGACCAAGAAGGCAAAACGCAGCGCTTTGCAAGCTGTCTGAGTTAATTCAGGGATTACTCGAGTAACTTAGGATGTTACTCGAGTAATTCGTTTACCAAAAGAACATCCAAGCCCCGCTCACTCGAGTAAGTCCAAAACTTACTCGAGTAAGTCTCAATCCCAGAACACACAAAACACGAACCCAATCCCGTCCACTCGAGTAACACAAAAAACTACTCGAGTAACTCCAAGCTCATTCACACAACAAGGATTCTCCAATACCACCAACATTCGGAAAAGATCTCTGAACCCAAGGATCAGATTGGAGACGAACAAAAGCTACAGAGACCTATGTCGAAATTCGACGGGATATTACAACAAAATATCGATATGCAACAAAAAAAGCACATTTCATTCTATAAATACCACATAAAAGATTGATAAAATGCGAGAATCCTATATTCTTTGAATCTAGCTAGTCAAATAATGAAAATATATTTGGATATTGAATAACTTCAGAAAGAGATTAATTAAAGATAAATATGGGTACTCACAATGCTTCTGGTATGGTCTGCTCTACTGCGAAAGCAAGTGCAAAAGCTATGAAATCAAGAGCAAACATAACAAAGAATTGCAGTTATGTGGCCATTTCAATTTGGAGATGAAGTTTCTCTCTAATTTTGTCCAAGATGCATATAAAATGATTATTGAGAAGTGAAGACGTTGACCTAATTTAAATGAATGTAACAACGATAATTTAGGGTCAACGAAGCCAGTTAAGCAAAAAAATTTGACCCAGATGTTTTATAGAAAAGAAAAAAAAGGAAAGAAGAAGTTGGCATTTCACAACTAAATGAAACGTGCAAAGGTTGCAGAATCTTAACATAGATCTGTCATGGTTTTCTTGTTCTTTTGATAAAGTGAACTGAGGCGGTAGTGCCAACTCATATGCCACGGCTCCAACGCGGCCTATGATCTCAAAAGGACCAATGTGTCTCGGGCTCAAATTGCCCTTCTTCCCAAATATCATCACGCCTTTCATCGACGATACTTTGAGAAATACATGGTCTCCGACTACAAACTCCAGGTGTTTACGCGTATGATCAGTGTAACTCTTCTGGTGACTGTGAGGAGTCTGGATCCTCTGTTGGATTAGTCTGACTTTCTCAGTAGTCTCTAAAATAAGATCTGGCCCAAACGACTCTCTCTCACCGGCCTCGACCCAACATAGTGGAGATCTACACTTCCTACCATATAACGCCTCGAATGGTGCCATCCCGATACTCGAATGGTAGGAGTTGTTGTACGAAAACTCTACCAGAGGCAAATGAGAATCCCAACTTCCAGCAAAATCTATTGTGCACACTCTCAACATATCCTCCAATGTCTGAATCGTGCGCTCGGACTGACCATCAGTTTGCGGATGGAAAGCTGCACTGAAATCCAATCGAGTACCCAACTCCTCCTGTAGTTTACGCCAAAACTGTGATGTGAACTGGGGTCCTCTGTCTGACACTATAGAGATTGGCACACCATGCAGACATACAATCCTGTCAATATATAACTTTGCCAAACGTGTCGCTCCATAGGTTGTCTTGACAGGGAGAAAATGTACTGACTTCGTCAAACGGTCAACAATCACCCAAATTGAGTCATATCCTACAGATGTCCTCGGTACTCCTACTACAAAATTCATTATGATGCGATCTCATTTCCACTCCAGAAGTGGCATTTGCTGCAGCAATCCAGAAGGTCGTTGGTGCTCAAACTTAACTTTCTGACATGTCAAACACTAGCTGATGAACTCACTGATGTCCCTCTTCATCCCTGGCCACCAATAGGATTTTTGAAGATCCTGATACATCTTAATGTATCCCAGGTGTAGAGAACATGTGGAACTATGACCATCCGTCATAATCTCCTCGTGTAGCCGACCCGAAGATGGTACCACAGTCTCAGTCCAAACCAAAGGACTTCAGAGTCGTCAATTCTAAATCCCGACACCTTAGAGGATTTAACCTTCTTCGTCAAACTCAAAATATCAGAATCCTCCTTCTGAGCCTTCCTAATGTGGTCCAACAAAACAGGCATTGCCTCAATATGACCTAATAACACTCCTGAGTCATCAAATTGTAACTCAACTCTGGACTCCATCAGACGCTGCCACTCAGACACTTCAGGTTGTCTCTCAACGGAGATATGAGCTAAGCTACCCATTTACTTTCTATTCAGAGCATCAGCAACAACATTGCCTTGCCATGATGATATGATATGGTACAATCATAATCCTTCAGCAACTCTAGCCAACGTATCTGGCTCTGATTCAGGTCTCGCTGCCTGAAGATGTACTTCAGACTCTTATGATCTATGAAGATCTCAAAAGTCTCTCCGTATAGATAATGCATCCATATCTTGAGTGCGAACACCACTGCTGTTAACTCTAGATCATGCACCGGGTAGTTCTGTTTGTGCCTCTTAAACTGTCTCGATGCATAGGTGATCACTTTGTCATGTTGCATCAACACACAATCCATGCCAACTCTCGATGCATCGCAATACACTGCAAAGCTTCCAAAACCTGATGGTAACACCAATACTGACGCACTGGTCAAACACTTCTTTACCTTTTGGAAACTATCCTCACACCTATCAGACCAGACAAATTTGATGCCCTTTTACGTCAATCGAGTCATAGGAGCTGCGACCCTCGAGAAATCTTGGATAAACCTCCTGTAGTACCCGACCAAGCCAAGAAAACTCTGAATCTTTGTAGCAGTCTTGGGCCTCTCCCAATGAAGTACAACCTCCACTTTCTTGGGATCTACCAAAATATCCTATCTCGACACCACATGTCTAAGAACTTAGCGTAGAGCTGATGTTCTTGCAAAGTCTACAACACTTACCTCAGATGGTCCTCATGCTCCTCCCTACTCCTCCAGTAGATCAGTATGTCATCGATGAGGACAATGACGAAACGATCTAGGTACAGTCTGAACACCCTGTTCATCAAATCTATAAATGCTATGGGAGCATTCGTCAGACCAAATGACATCACTAAAAACTCATAGTGGCCATAACTAGTTCGAAACATCATCTTAGGAATGTCCTCACCTCAAATTCTCAACTGGTGATATTCCAACCTTAAGTCAATCTTAGAAAATCATTGTGCACCCTGCAACTGGTCAAATAGATCATCTATCCTCGGAAGTGGATATCAATTCTTCACTGCCACCTTGTTCTACTGACGGTAGTTGATGCACATGCAAAGACTCCCATCCTTCTTCTTTACAAACAAAACCGATGCTCCCCAAGTGAAATGCTTAGTCGAACAAACCTCTTCTCCAACAACTTCTTCAGCTGAGTCTCTAACTCCTTCAGCTCTGTTGGTGCCATCCGATACGGTGGGATTGATATCCGATCAGTACCAGGCTGTACCTCAATGACAAACTCAATCTTCTGCTCAAGTGGTAATCCCGGTAACTCCTCCAAAAATACGTCAGAAAACTCCGAAACCACCGATACATCACCCACTCTCAATTCTAACTCCTCAGGCTCAGTGAGCACAAAAGCCAAGTATGCCTCGCAGCCTCGACATATCATCATTTTATCTCTCACAGTTGACACATAACTCCGTACAACACTGTCTCGCTCGCCATGGTAGAAAAGCTCAGCCTGACTAGGAGGTCGAAAACACACTCTCTTGGCAAAGTGGTCCAATGTAGCATGCCAATCAAAGAGCCAATTCATACCCAAGATGACATCAAACTCCCATACATCTAATAGGATGAGGTCGGCTACCAACTCATTCCCACCAAAAGAGATCACACACTCCCGAACCCCAGAGTCTGTCATCATCTTACTACACAGAGGTGATGAAACCTCTAACAACTTGTCAAATGGACGCAGCACTAACCCAGCACACTCAACAAAATATGGAGTAATGAATGAATGAGATGCACCCGTGTCAAACAATACATATGCTGAAGTACTGAAAATAGAGAGCATACTAGTAATTGCAGCATTGGAGGTTTGTGCCTCCTGATGGGTGAGATGATACACTCGTGCCTGTCCTCCTGCTGGAGCACTACTCTGAGCTGCCTAACCATGACCACTACTTTGGCCAGCCTCAAAGTGACTCCCGAAACCTCTACAGGCTCCCACACCAGCACCGGTACTGACTGTACCTGAACCTCTTACCGTAGACTGACCAGCATGTGCCACTGCACCAAGCTTCACAGGACATTCTACTATCTTATGCCCCAACTGCCTAAAGTAGAAGCAGTTTCCCATTGCCATGTTACATACCCCAGGATGCCTCTTTTTGCAGATCACACACTGCAGAATCAAGCTCCCCGAGCTCTATCCTCTATCCTGCCCAGATGGCTGAGCCACACTGAGACCCTGAGTGCTTTGACTGGGCCCCTGCCCTCCAAAAGAATGTCGGTGCCTCTGACCCGATTGAGCTCCCTGACTCAGACCCTGATGGCCCCCAGAAGTACCCTCGGTCTTTGCCCTCTTGGGCTCCTTCGGGTGTCTCACATCTATATACTCCATCCCTCTAACAACCTCTGTAATCTACCCAATGGTATATAGCTATCGGGTCGCCACTATCCTGCCAATAGTGGTACGCAACCCCTCGGAAAACTTCCTAGCCAATGCCTCCTCTCCCTGACTCGCTAAAAGTGCATACACACCCAAGTCCTTGAACTTCTCCTCATAATCTATCACAGACATACCAGTTCCCTGACGAAAATACTGAACTAATGCTCATTCCTATCCTGAATACTATAAGGAAGGACGGACAAAACAAGGTCCTCCTTGAATCGGGCCCAATTGAATCCCTCTCGCGCCTTAAGGCTCCTCCATCATCTCGCTGCCTGACCAGTCAGAAGAAATGCAGCAAGTCTGACCCTGCTGGAATCATCAGTAATACCTCTAGCCTCAAAACAATGCTCCACCTTCAGAAAGAAGTCACACGGATCCTCTCCCATCCTACCTGAAAATCTGGGCGGCTTGAGCTTCATGAATCTATCCAATAGATCATGTTCTCTAGTGCAACCACCGGAGCAACTACTGCAACCTCCTCCTACTGAGGCTGCTGAACATGTGGCACCTCAGGCTGAACTGGTGTTACTTTTACTGGTAGAATTGGTTGCCCACCAGCCGCCTGACCTGGCTAAACTCTCTTCATATGGTCCAGAACTTGAGTCATTTGTTGGACCATCTCCAGATGAGCGGTAATAAGCTGTTGAAGCTGGAGCTACTGTTGAGGTACTGATGCTGTAACTTCTGGCACGCTATATGAATCATACAGATCCACTGCAGACTGAGCGTCAGCCTCATCAGGCACTCGCCTAAGTCGACCACGACCACGTCCACGACAATCCATTGCTACAGATAACAGATAGATAAGCACATATGCATATGTCAGAATGCAATGATTGTCGTAGTACCATACCAGAGATCAAGGAATATACAGAGACAAATCAATTGACTCAATTAAAGATACCTATGTTTTATACCGACCCAGACAATACAAAGCCTAACACTCTGATACCACCTTTGTCACCACTCGAGTCAGGCCGGTGACCCGCATACAAGATGAACTGTCTATGAAAGCCCAGCTCATCTCGCACAAGCCTCAGAGATACAGATATTCTACCCAAACATTCATTTATCAAAACATTTATTTGTAAAATACGATATAAGAAAATAGTAATAAAATAATATGATCAAATAAATATAAAACCGTTATCGTAGAATCAGTATCCGAAATACAAAATACAACCCAGTATCCCCACAGGAACCCGATATGGAACTCTAACAGCAAAATACAAAAGTAGAGCCCGAGCGAGGCACTCACTGAGTAGCAAAGAATGCCTCATTGGTGACGGGGTGCTGAACAGATGCTGAGCGTCAAAATATATCTGCCAGACATGCAAAGCAGATATACATAAATAAAATTGGGAGGGGGGTTAGGGCCGTGAGGAAATAACACTCCAAATTACCTCATACGTGCCTCACAAAGACAGTTTTGAAAACCATTCAAAAGATACCGCGCACATATATACCGTTATATCATATATACACATTACGTATGTAATAATTTTCAGAAAACGTTTTACCAAAACTTTTGTATACAGAGTAGACAACATGCATTCAGACAGTATCAGAGTATATATATATATATATATAAAAAGAGAGAGAGGGAGTCATAATATGGGACTATAGCAGAGTGTACATAATAGTATTGTGGACTCAGCCACTAGACAGAACAGAGTATGTATCTGGTTGGATACACGACTACCACTTTACCCTGGCAATTGGGGTCTCCACAGAGTATTGATATATCAAAGGTTATGTACCCCGTAACTAGGTGTCTAGACCAGAATATATTATATACAATAACATAACAGACAGAACAGATTTTCAGAAAAAAAAAAAAAAATATATATATATATATATATATATATTAACCGAGTAAAACGTTGGTTATTACAAACCACATAGTCCGATTAATAATTAGCCAACTAATTATTAGTCAGATTTTTGTCAAATCCCGACACAATAAAAATTATATAAGCAAGAAGACACAACCTGTGTGTCTGAAGCTGTCATTTCACTCACCTGAAATTCGAAGCAAAGGATCCAGTCAGACATCATTGGTAGGTGGCTGGTCGTGCTGACAGAAACAAGAAGCTGGAAAGATACATACATAATGGATATCAGAAAAATGATGTTGGCACTGTGGCGATACCGAATGCATAATATACATATGCAGATGCTGACCCACGAGATCACAAAAAACCTAGCTCGAAAGAGAATCTATCACTCCCAATCCAAAAATCTGGAACCTACGCAAATTTACAGATAGGCCCTCAAACTTTTCAAAATTTTCAACTTAATCCTCAAAGAGTTCTACTAGTCCTCCAAGTAGTCAAAATCATCAAATAAGATTCTTAACTCTCAGAAATCACCAAATATGAAAAGATACAAGTTTGGGCCCTAAAATCAAGGCCTACT
>CAODLS010376308.1:0-29484 GCA_948243855.1 Flueggea neowawraea
CATGAGAGCAAGATTGACTTTTTCCTTTGCATCATCATCTTCTTCTTCATCACTCCAAATGGCAACAAGAACCTCTTTCTTCTTGTTCTTCTCATAATGTGATTTAGAGATGGGAACTCTACAATCTTTGGCATAATGTCCCGGTTTGCCACATTTGTAGCAAGGATCATCACTTTTCTTCTTGTAGGATGAACTCTTCTTGTAATCATCTCTAGTTCCCTTCTTCATGTCTCTCTTTCTTCTTTGCAATAAGGATTTATATCTCCTTATGTTCTTTGCATAAAGAGCAAGTTCTTCATCCTCTTCATAATCTTCTTCTTCTTCCTCATCATCACTAATTGCTTCATTTGCTTTGAAAGCCAAGTTCTTGTCTTTTGGTTTGGCCTTGGAGCTTCTATTCTTCAAGACAATTTCATAGTTAATCAGAGAACCAATTAAGGCATTGAACTCCATTTTGTTCAAATCTTTCGATTCCATAATAGCGGTAACTATTGCATCCCATTCCTTTGGCAAAGATCGTAAGATTTTCTTGACTTTATCACTACTTGAAATTGGCTTTCTAAAAGAAGCAAGACCATTGGTGATTTCGGATAATCGATCAAGCATACTAGTGATGCTTTCTCATTCCTTCATATTGAACAACTCATAGTCATGTAGTATTATGTTAATCTTTGTCTCCATGACTTGAGTGGTTCCTATATGAGTCACCTCCAACATTTTCCAAATATCTTTAGCATTATCACAAGATGAAATTCTGTTGTGATCTTCCGGATTCAATGCACAATACAAGAGTTGAGTTGCATTGGAATTTGTATGGAGTTTCTTCCAATCTTCCTCACCAAAATCTTTCTACTCTTTGATAGAGCCATCTTCATTCTTTGGAATTTCGGGACCTAGCACAATCACCTTCCAAGTTTCTATACATAGAATTGAAAGAATACCATCATCTTTTTCTTCCAAGAGTTGAAGTCGGAACCATCAAAGAATGCAAGATGATTTACCACATAACTTTCACTATGCATTTCAATATTCAAAGCCATCCCGGATCCTTGACTCTTCGGATGTTAAGATGCTTCAAATAAGAACCCAATTTCTGATACCAATTGTAGAGTCAATAACCACACTAGAAGGGGGGTTGAATAGTGTGGTAATATAAGCTTTGAATTTTCTTCAAATAATGAGTGCGATAAAATAAAGAACACCAAGCACTTATTGTGGTTTGACCAACTTGATGCCTGCATCCACTACCTAAGTATCACCACTTAGGATTTCCACTATCAATCTTCTCAAAGATTACAACTTCACTTTCTAGCTAAGTGAGAACTCTTATAAGATTCTTGATTTCGGTTCAAGAACAAAAACCAACCTAAGGATCTACCATTTGATCCCACTCACAATCACTCTTGAAATGTGTTTACAAACACTCACCAATGATAAATGAACTAGTGATACAAGCAATAAAGATATCAATGAAAGAATAATGAACTTGTATCAATAAGAGAGAGAAAAACAAGAGTTGAATGCTTGGTTGTTGTTTCAAATTAATGCTCAAGTGTTGTATATACTCTCCTACAGTCCCCTTGATTTATTTATAGCTTCTCATGTCCAAATAGCCATTAAGGGATTGAATTTAGCCATTGTGAGATGGAGATATCGAGCATTAAATGCTTTTGATAGAGTATCTTACTCGAGTGAACACTCCCTGTTACTCGAGTGAGCCATTTTCCAGAATTCTGTTTTTACATCACCTTACTCGAGTGACAATGTTGTGTTACTCGAGTGACATATTTTTTGGATCGTTGGAGCCCTCACTCTTGATATTGTAGCTCTGATTGTGTCAGAAATGATGTTGTCTTCAAAGGACTACTCGAGTGATCAAAAGTGTTACACGAGTGATCGGTGATATGGATTACTCGAGTGGGATTCAATGTGTTACTTGAGCGAAATGGTGCATGGATTACTCGAGTGAAGCTTCCTATTACTTGAGTGACAAATGCATCCAGTAGACCAAATGTGGCATTACTCAAGTGAGTGACTTCTGGTTACTCGAGTGAACTGAGGCATCTATTACTCAAGTGAACGTCCTTATTACTCGAGTGACCATTGCATCCAGTAGCCTTTAGAAGTCCAAAAAATGCATTAATCGAGTGTGTGTTTCCTTGTTACTCAAGTGAAATAAACTGGGCTAAATGTTACTCGATTGGATATGTTATTTACTCGAGTGAGCCGTTGCTGGATTGCAAATTTCACCAAAGTATCAAACACCATTTTGTTCATCATCAAAACATAAAGAGACTTGAATGTTAACCACCCTTGGTTCAACAACACTTTCCAAACCAATTCTTGACCCTCTGCAAGGTTGGAATGTCGCTCCAATGATTAAGATGTCATCAACATACAACACTAAGAACACTATTGCACTCTCACTAACCTTATTATATACACAAGGCTCATCTTCATTCTTGATGAATTCAAACTCTTTGACTGGTTCATTAAAGATGAAGATTCTAACTTCGGGATGCTTGCATCAATCCATAAATGGATTTTTGAAGCTTGCATACCCTTTTAGAATTCTTAGGATCGACAAAACCTTCGGGCAAGGAGATTTCCATTTAGGAAAGCTGTTCTGAAATCTATTTTTCATATCTCATAGTCATAATATGTTGCTATGGCACGAAGAATCCTAATTTATTTGAGCATGACGATTGGTGAAAAATTTTTGTCATAGTAAATACCATGAGTTTGTTTGAAATCTTTTGCGACAAGTCTTGCTTTGAAGATCTCATCAGCTTTTATCTTGTAAACCCATATGCAATCAATGACCTTGGCTCATCAGGTGGATCCACCAATTTCCAAACTTGGTTATCATAAATGGATTGCATTTCTGAATCCATAGCTTCAATCCATTTAATAGAATTTGAATCTACAATTTTCTCTTGGCAGGTTGTAGGCTCATTATGGTCTACAAGAATAATTCATTTATCGTCAGTTATGAGAAATCCATATATCTTCGGCTCGTGACGAATCCTACCAGATCTTCTTGGGCTTTGTGTTTTAGATTCAGACTCCACAACACCTTGTGAGTCATCTTGAATCTCTGTTCCATCTTCACTGGCTATTTCTAGTTCCGTTATTTTCTCTAGGATTACTTTACTCCCACTATTTTCTTTGGAAATAAATTGCTCTTCCAAAAAGATACTGGTTCGAGCAACAAACACTTTGTTCTCAGAATGGTTATAGAAGTATTATCCCCTTGTTTCCTTTGAAATCCATCATTATCTAAACAAGAAATGGATATAATGTTCGTACTCATAGTAGGAACATAATAACAATTCTATAATTGCAAAACAAGTCCCCTAGGCAAAGTTAATGCAACAACTCTTACTAATACAACAACTCTTGTAGGTCCACTTCGCCTTTCATCAATGATCTACTATTTCTCAACCTCTTTGAGCTCCACATCCAGTGTCAAATACCCATGAGGATTTAGTAGACATATTGATTTCTATAACAAAAAATACCTGAAGTATAAGTCTCACTTCCCTTCTTATTTAGCTCTTCCAAGTAGAGTTTGCAATTCCTTTTCCAATGTCAACCTTTACGACAGTGAAAACAAACTCCATCTTTTGGTTTCATTATCTTTTCCTTAGCCTTGGGCTTAGATTTCCCTTTTTCCCTTACCAACGCACTTTGGCTTAGCCTAGCCTTGGCCTTTCCCTTTTGAACCACAATAGCGTCATTGGTGTTGGTTTGTCAATAACCTCTCTTGATGGGCTTGGAACATTTTCTTAAGATGCCTAATTTTTTCAATTACCTCTATAGCTTTGAATCAAAATTGTAACCATAGTAGCAAGTATGTGACAGCCGTCGAGTCATTTTTATACTTCTCATAAGTATCCTTTTGTACTTGATGGGCATTGAGTGTGAGTTCTTTGGGAATCGTTGTATCTAGGGTATACCTCTTCCTTTCTTGCTTAAGAACAATTCTTAAGTTTTGAGATCAATCAAGAAAGTTAGTCCCAACCAATTCTATCCTTCTCAAGGATCTATCGTAATGTAAAGGTTGATGATGTGTTGTTTGTTGCCATTGTATCTACTTAAAAAAAATGCAAAGTTGTAATAAGAGGTCTTTGGAAAAAATCCCACTAAATTTAGAATCCCTAAATTTAAAAAAAGTAGTGGGTACAAGATACATATTTCAATCAAAGTTAATTCAGTTGATCTAGTCAATAACCTTAGCTATTTAGGTAGAAAACTCTTTTCAATTATATCATATATAACTCTTATATTTCTAGGGATTTTGACATCTCATGTCCCGGTATATAAATCCCTTTTACGCCGTAGGCCCAAAACCATAATTGTTATCTACCTATTATCTCACTAAGGTAACCAGGTGCACCCTGCGGAGGTAGAAACTACAACACCGATGAACAAAGCCTTGATAGGTATTGATTACGGAAGGCATTTTCTCAACTTACTATTGGTAGGGATCGGGTTTGTTTGTGGGATAAAAATACACTTATCATGGCATATAGTCATCACATGTATATAGATAGCGTAATGTAAACGTGTTATGACAAAACCCAAATCTAAGTTGATTTTTTCACAAGCCAATGTGAAAGATCAGGGTTAACTTAGGGTGTTCTTCGATCTTCATCATAACGAACGACCTCCATCTTCTTTTACAAACAATTTATATATATATTTCTATACTAACCTGTTCTAAAACAAATAGGCATATTCGCCAATAACGACACGCAGATTGTATTTGAAATAGGCAAATAAGGCCAACCCTTACATAATTTAAATCCAATCTCATGTGTTAATTGGGCTATGTCATGCACCATGCATATTGAATCAACAGTCAACACAATCATAATCCAATTATGATAATAATCATTTAATCAAAATATAATGATTAAGCGTTGGATGTGTTTAAGCGGTTTTCACGAGCCGGTTGCAAAGGAGGTTTATAATTTACATTGCTCATGAAATGAGATGCTAATTTTAAAACTCCAATTTGTATTAATCTCATTAATACCTGAATTTCATAATCTCATTGTGATTCAGCCCATTTATAATCTCATTATAAATACCACATAAATAAAATATAATCTGCTTTCTAATTGAATTTTAACATCCTATATAAGATCAACATTACATTCAGCGTTTTAAAATATAATACCATTTTTATCTTGCTAAATTAAACCCTAAACAAGTGATATTAATTCAGCAACAACATGATAATAAGGCTGAATGGATCAAACATATCAATTTATATCACATATAAAAGGAATCATATATGTTGATGGTGCAACCTGGCTCTGATACCACTGTTGAAATTCACGGCTCGTTTATGACATTCATAATTAATCAGTGCAGCAGAAATAAAAAAAAAAAGTCTTGAATTCCCCTAAGGATCCATGCACATCAACATGTATGATTAGGGTTAGAAGATCAACCTTTCACCAACGCTTGATCGTTGGGTTTTATGAGACGTTGGTGTAGCTCTTAGTACCCAAAACTCGAATCACCCTTTTAGAATCACATTGCCTTTGCGCGAACATGTCTAGAAGTATCCACATGAACGAACTTACCTTGGATTGGTGGAGTGTACTAGCACTTCTTTTAGAATCACTATTCTAAGACTCACATAATAATTTTCTCTCTTTGAAAGTGGCACTCACTAATTCACTTTGCCATGAGGGAATAGTAAGGAGTGCAACCTATTTATAGGCATATGAGGAGACCTAAATAGGTGCACTAATTGGGGAAAAAATTCCCTTTCCTTGCTCTCCTAGAATTCGGCCTCTTCCTATTCTAAATAGGAGTGTGTTGAATTCTTGTTTAGTCACACTAGGGTTTTCCTTTCTTGTCCTGCAAGAATAAACACTTCTTAATTAATTTTGTCACATACAAATCAAGGTTTTATTTTCCTTGTCAAACAAGAATAAAACTCCAAATTAGTCATGGACTCCTAATTAGCAAATGCATGTGCCGAATTCATACTTGTCACACAAGAAAAGTGTGACTCCTAAAAAATAGGAAAATGGACCCAATCTCCCTCCCTTATTTAGGTTTGTGCCAAATTTCCAATGCTTTTAATTAGATTAGGTTTGGCCAAAATTCTTCATGGGTTTCTTAATTTTATTGGGTTTTTAATTATATGATATATTATCATAAAATAAATCACTCACATGGGTCGAATTATGTCACACATAATTAAATGATCATACCCATGATAATTGGTGTCACACATAATTAAATGATCATACCCATGATAATTGGTGATTCATATTAAAAGCCCATTACATTAATGGACTATGTATTAAATCTTATTTAACACATAAATCATAAAACCCTGAATTATTATTGATTAATCAAGTCAATCATCTTAATAATTGAATCACCACAAAGAGAGAACCTTTGTAACTAATCCAATTCATTCTTGTGTGTGACCCAATATGCCCACTAGAAATTGGCAATGGGCCATGCCCCAAACTTTTGGGCCCAAAGTCCATAAGCGGTGTCTACCAATACATTATGGCAACCCAAAATTGAGTGGATGTCGGTGATTCGAGTTAACCTTTCACAGTTTGATTTTTAGCCCTTTTGTCTCACGATATCTCATCTAAGCATAAGGCATGGTCACATGTCAATCTTATATTGCTTAGCATGTTTCTTGATCTCAAGTAGATTGACCTAACAAATGACATTGATAAACCCATTTATCAATTCATTCAAGTATGCATACATTCCATCAATCTCACTCATCAAGTGGCCAAGAGATATCACTCTTCATAAGAGGAACAAATCCATCACTCTCACTATCACTCCTCTACATGATTCATGACATATCCAATCATAGCCTTTATTGTTACCCTGTTACGGATAACGTTTCACTAAGGCAAAACATGTGATTCCTCATGTAGGAGTCGATAGTGAGT
Source organism: Flueggea neowawraea (assembly GCA_948243855.1). Classification (NCBI taxonomy): domain Eukaryota; kingdom Viridiplantae; phylum Streptophyta; class Magnoliopsida; order Malpighiales; family Phyllanthaceae; genus Flueggea; species Flueggea neowawraea. The sequence goes on from CAODLS010376308.1 coordinate 6,948, forward strand.
TTCATTCAGAGGACTCAAACATCACCATTGCATGAAAGCTACTTTTTGACAACAATCCATGAAGTGCTTTCATAGCGGGCTAGTCCAATACATGTTTCCCAACATGTATCTATATTCTAAGTTGATATCTCATATTCATAATCAGTAAAACGTGATTATCCAATTAGCAACACACTAATATTAATTCATCAGCATTCCCATGATAATGATCGATTATGGACATTCAGAATTATCTCTTTTATCCTTATAGTTTTACTATCAAGTCACACACTTGATGGCATAAAGAAGAATAGACTATTCACGGAGTTTTATCTTCATAAAACATACAATATTTCATAGAAATGAAACGCCTTTTTATTAAATAATTAAATGACAATGTACATTTTGATTGGACTATGGCACAATTCTAACAAAAGATGTTTTTAAAGTGGCAAGATCAAGGGAAGAAAGCACGAGATAAATCGGATCAAAGGGCATCATGTCTTTGCGACGAGGAGCAATTTAGGAGGCCACACCCTAGGCCACGATCAACACCATGACCATGGCCACCTACTGCCCCAAAGTGTGCACAAGATTGGTAAGACTGAGGCAAGCCACTGTCATGGCCTTTCAACTCCGTGACCGTGGGCACAGCTAATCAGAACAACTACGACCTTAGCCTTGGACATGAGCACGCCCAAGCATAATAACTATGGTCGTGGACTTAACCATGGGCATGCATAAAATTCTAGAATGTCACCACGGTCATGGCCTTGGTGGCCATGACCGTGGCCTCCTGCTGGCGATAAAAAATGCTGATGAAAAGGGACAAAACCAGTATGGACCAAGGCACAAAAAATGGCATCTTTTGGACAGTTGTCGTAGGATTTTGAGGGTCAAAAGAGCTATAAATACACCTCTTACACACCATTTTAGGAAACCTTGGACATTTGCACATTAAGAAAGATAATCATTCTCTATCAATTCCTAATGAGGATTCAAGGCATTGAAGAGGAGAGAGATAAGAGGATTAAAGAGGCTTCCATCATCCACTGAGACAAGCTTTCTTCTTCCCTTTTTATTTCCTTTTTATTTGTTAGAATCATGTTTAGGATTTATTTTTATTGCTCTATGCCTAGCCTTGTAAATATTCTAGCTTAGATTATGTTTTAGGGTTTAGAGATGTAAACTTTGGATTGATGTTGCTTTAATGAATGATTTATATTATGGGTATTGTGCTTTTAATGTTCTATTTATTGTTAATTGAGCCTTTATTGCTATATCTATGCTTGGTGTTGATTTTATGACTTGTATTGATTGAATGATATTATGATTAATCACCTCAATATTGTTTTTGACAAGCTCTAGTGATGAATCGAAAGAAGAAGCTTGGATTAGGTCCATTAGCATATAACTTGTATGGTTTAGGATAGAGATATACCTATGTCTACAAGGTATTCGATGAAATTCCTCTATGAACCTAATGGACCTAACTTGGCTAGATGAGGCCAAAAAGACCCACCTAGGAAGTGTAGGCATGACTCGAGTGACCTTGAAAGAGGCCTTAGGTGATTTATACAGAGAGAACACTCACACCCATGTTTTAAAACCCAATTTCCTTCATTAAGCAACTAGTTCATTGGTTTTATCTCGAAAGCCCTAACGTTTTCCTATTATTGAATTATTTTTGTTTAATTTCTTGCTTACTTTATTTCCAAAAACAACCAATTGATGTTTAGTTTTGCTTTTATTTCCTATTTTTACCATAATTAGGCACGTTCCATATGAATTCGACACCTTAGGATACTCCTAAGGTTTTTATTACTACAATCGACTATTGTGCACTTGCAATAGACCCGAAGTTTTTGGCGTCATTGCCGGGGAATGATGATCTTTTTGTGGTTATTTTTATTTTTGGTTTATTTACTTTTTTTTCTTTTGCACATGTAGGTATTTATGCTTTTGAGATGCATTAGGAGTTTGGAAAATCAAGAGGTCATCCCTTTGATTTTGAAAATTGAAAGACTGTGTAGGGAGAACTGGGCTAATAGAAGAAGAGAAAGGATGGAGGAAAATCCTAGGCCTCACAATGAACATATGGAAGGGGTTCGAGTTGGTCAATTGTGAAATAAAGGAAATGGGAACCCAATACCGGTACGCATGAGTTTGAGGGGCATACAAAGGCCAGTGATATGAGCTTCACCTTCCTGTATAAGGTTGAGTCTGAAGGCAAGAAACTGAGTTGAAGAACATTCGCTTCACCATGGTACCATCATTTCATGGTTTGCCTTCGGAGGACCCATTGACCTTCTTGAGGGAATTTTACACCACCATCCAAACATTCCCTCTGCATGGCTTGGTGGAAGATGAATTGAGAATGAGATGCTTTCGTTACACATTAAAGGATCGGGAACAGGTTTGGTTGATCAACTTATTAGAGGGATCTCTTGGCACTTAGGAGGAGGCGTATGAAAAAATTATGATGAAACATTACTCCCCCTAAAAGACGGTTGATCTTCGAAGGAAGATTTGCTCTTTCTCACAATTGGAGGGAGAACCCTTTTCATAAGGTAGAGCTTTAAGCTACTATTGAGCCAATGTCCACACCATCAGTTTTCATTGGCCCTTTTCACTCAATTCTTCTATGATGGTCTCACCATGCATGGTCAAACATTGGTGGACACAGCTTCGGGCAGCTATTTTGGAGAGAAAATGGCTGAAGAGATGTATGAAATTTATGAAATGTTGGCAACAAATTCACAAAAAAAAGTGGTTGGGGTCGAAGAGCGAGCATGCATGAGGTAAATACTTCCACTTCTCCTGAATTAGCTTCAATGGTTGATGAATTGTCTAGGAAGATGAATTTGTTGCTTAAAAAGAATGCTTTGGTGAATGAGAAATGTGCTTATTATGGGGTGTTGGGACATAATGAGATGAATTGTGGGATGGCCAGAGGAGTGGGCGAAGGAGTTGGTATTGAGGATGCGAATTTTGTGGAGGGATTCCCAAATGTTCAACCTAGGAATGATCCAAATTCCAACACTTATAATTCGGTTTGGAGAAACCACCCAAATTTTTCTTGGAAAGATCCAAACTCGTCAAACCCACATAGACTTATGATATTTCTGGGATACCAACCTAGATCACCCTTCCAACCAACCAACGAAGCCCAACCCCAACCACCACCCCAACAAGCCAACCAAGGGAGAAAGCCACCCTTGGAGGATATGTTTATGCAATTTATGTTCCAAATAGAATCTAAGCATACCATGATGGAGCAAATTATCTAAATCCAACAAGCTACTATCCAAAATCTTAAGAGGCAAGTTCAGCAAATGGCTAAGGCTATATCGGATAAGGAAAAGGGGAAACTACCAAGTACCTCCCAAGTTAACCCAAAGAAGAGTGTGATGGCAATTTCTTTGAGAAGTGGTAGAGAGCTTGAGGAGCCAAGTGTGGGAGAGAAGCCCCAAATTGAGAAAGGTGAAAATGTGGAAATTAAGGGAGAAAAAAAGCAAGCCAAAGAGCCCCCTTCCAACCAAAATGATGAGGTGAAACCTTATGTGCCCCCAATTTCATTTCCTCAATGGTTGAAGGCTCACACCCAAACCAAGAAATTTATGCAATTTCTTGAGATGTTCAAGAAGTTGGAGTTAAACATACTATTCCTAGAGGCCATTTCTCAAATGTCAAACTATGCTAAGTTTTTAAAGGAGTTAGTGGCCAACAAAAAGACGTTGGAGGAGTATGCTATGGTGGCACTTACTAAGGAGTGTAGTGCAGTTTTATTGAACAAATGTCCTCCAAAGCTTAAGGATCAGAGGAGCTCTGTCATTCCTTGCACCTTTGGGAAGTTGCAAAATATGGATTCCTGGTGTGATTTGGTGCATCGGTCAACCTAATACCTTCATCCATCTACAAGAAGCTCAGAATTAGAGAGCTAAGAATACAACTATCAAACTCCAATTGGCGGATCGATCCATCAAGCAACCACTTAAAGTTGCGAAGAACATCTTGGTGACAGTACGTAAGTTCTTCTTTCCTGCTAATTTTTATATTCTAGACATGGATGATTCTTCGGATACCCCTATCATACTTGGGAGACCCTTATTGGCAACCGATGGGGTTTGCATTGATTTGACTAAAGGGGAGCATAATCTTTAGAGTGAGGAGTGCATTTGAAGAGTTTCATGTTTCTATGCTTCTAAGAATGTGCATACACAATTGATTGATCATGATAAAAATAGGATGCATTCTTTAGAAACATCTTGCATGATCTTTAGAGATAAACCACTAGTGTGTCCAAAAGAGTGAGGAGAGCCTAATGATAAATCTAGTGCACAAGAAAAATAAGTTGATGAAGGGGTTGAGAGTGAAAATCACAAACCAAAAGGGAAAGAGAATGAATTTTTTGAAGGCCAACATGTTTATTATTTTCCTCTCAAAAATCATTTTCTTTATAACCCAAAAATTGCAATGTATGGTCCATTCATGATCTCTAAAGTGCATTCATTCAGTCCTATTGACATCATTTTGCATGATCATAAACTAATCACTGTTTATAGGAAGCGATTGAGACCTTTGAAAGGATCCACATATAGGAATATTTGGCATCCAAAATAGTTCCTTTTCATACGTTCGGAATGATGTTAAACTACCTTTTGTCTGCAATGACGGTAAACTATGGTTATCTTGCATTTGCATGTAGTATAGGTTTCAATTTTCATTGCAATTAGTGTAGAAGCACATTTATTATTTTGTTTTCCATGTTTTTGCCAAAAAAATGGTATGACAGGTTATTCTTTTTATGCATACATGCCATACACCTCAACACCCCTCGAATGCATATATTTTGTGTCTTCCCTAACCTTTGTAGGTGTCATGCATATATTCTTGTTGTCCCGCCTATCCCTCAGCTTTAGCCTGAGATAGCTACAGAGGTTGTTCCAACAGTTGCTCCCATAGCTCCTCAGGATGATGTAGACATATTGGATTGATCCCTAAAGCTTAAGTCTCTTAGATTTGTAGGCATAATAGGAATGGATCTATAGGCATTTTTTGATGTTGTGGAGTGTTGTTTCAGAGCTAGAGGCATTATTGATGATGCTGGCAGATTCAAACTTGCAGCGTTCTTATTAGATGGTAGAGCAACCCATTCATGGCTAGGTTTTTAGATTCATGGACTTACCATTTGGTCAGAGTTCAAGGATGAACTTATCATATATGTTCTTCCCCGTAGTATCAAGAACCAGAAGGCAGATGAGTTTAGTGACTTCAAGCGAAAGCCTGGTATGTCATTGTCATAGTATGAAAAAAAGTTCAAGGAGCTTAACATGTATGCTCCATATGACTGTAGGAGAGAATAGGCATTATCAAGGAAGTTTCAAAAAGGTTTGTTGACCCAACTCAGTCGAGTGGTAACTAGCCACAATACGACGACTGTCAGGCAGATGGACGAATCTGCTAAGGCTATTAAGTATATGGAGGAGAGACATCCTTGGGATTCTGGCAAGAAGCCAATGATTGATGATATTTCTATAAGCCAGCAAAGTTATGATCAGAGTAGTTAGTTTGAATTAAGGCGTAGACCTTGTTCTTCTAGTCAAAGGCAGAGTCAGAGCATCGAGAGCTATAGTGTGGCACAACCATCTAGACTTACTAGAGGTTAAAGTGGAGGACAAAGTTTTAGGACTCCTTGTGATCTTTGTGGAAAGTGGCACTCTGGGACTTATACCAGAGTGACAAGTTATTGTTTCTATTATCGACAACCATAACATAAGATAGCAGAGTGTCCATGAAAGATGGGCTCTAGTAGTCAGTCTAGACAACCTGTTGTAGGAGTTTCTTGTACTACTAGTATTAGTGTCGGTAGAGGTTCAGGATGTCGTGGTTCCTTTGGTAGAGAGAGTGGAGTCGAAGGCCAAGATCAGTCAAGTCATCCTTTAATGAGTGCTCCTCAGGAGGATAGGCTCGAGTGTATAATTTGACACGCCAGGAGGCACAGACCTCTAATGTTACAGTGACTGGTCTACTTTCTATATCTGGTACTTCTGCATATGTTTTGTTTGATTCTGGTGAATCTCAATCATTTGTTACTCCATATTTTGTTAAACATGCTGGGCTATGGTGCATTTGTTGGATAAATTGTTAGAAGTTTCCTCACCTTTGGGTAGGAAGGTAATAGTTGATTCTAAAGTTTCGGATTTTGTGATATCCTTTGATGGACATGAGTTGATCACTAATCTTATGATATTAGACATCGAAGAATTTGATGTTATACTTGGTATGGATTGGCTTTCAACTTAGCATGCTATTTTGGATTATTTTGCGATGAGAGTATGTTTTTGACCCAGTGGTCAGAGTGAGTTTTGTCATCAAGGTGAGCGAGAAAGTGTTATGCAGGTATATGTATCAGCTGTTAAAGCAGATAAGATTATTTGTCGAGGTCGTGAGGCATATTTGGCTTTTTTCATTTCTGATTTGCAAGACTCAAAACTGAAGGTGAGAGATATACCAGTGATTCGAGAATTTCCAAATGTGTTTCCTAATGAGTTACTAGGACTTCCACCTAGTAGAGAGATTGAATTTACAATTGAAGTACAACATGGTACTTATCCGATATCGATTCCACCTTATCGGATGGCTCCAGCAGAGTTATAGGAATTAGAGACTCAGTTGAGGGAGTTGTTAGATAAGGTTTTTATTCGACCAAGTGTTTCACCTTGGGGTGTTAAAGTCCTGTTTGTAAAGAAGAAAGATGGTAGTCTTCGTATGTGCGTTGACTATCGTTAGCTTTACAACGTAATAGTGAAGAATCAATATCAACTTCCGAGGATAGATGATATTTTTGACCTATTGCAGGGTGCGCAATGGTTCTCTAAGATTGACTTGAGGTTGGGTTATCACCAGTTAGGGATTAGAGGACGTGATATTCAAAAGACAGGTTTTCGAACTAGATATGGTCATTACAAGTTCTTGGTGATGTCATTTTGTTTGACTAATGCACCAGCAGAATTTATGGACTTAATGAACCGAGTGTTTAGACCATAATTGGATTGGTATGTCTTTGTCTTCATCGATGGTATCCTGATATATTCGAGGAGTAAGGAAGAACATGAGGATCACTTGAGATCAGTTTTGCAGACTTTTAAAGAACATCAGCTTTACGCTAAGTTCTTGAAGTATGAGTTTTGACTTGATCAAATGGCATTTTTGGGACACGTGGTGCCAAGAGAGGGTATCATAGTAGACTTGAAGAAGTAAAGGCATTACTCCATTGGGAGAGCTTAAAAATGATACTGAGATTCATAGTTTTCTTCGTTTGGTCAGTTATTATAGGAGATTTATTCAGAATTTTTTTAGGATTACAGCTCCTATGACTTGGTTAACCCAGAAGAAACTTAAGTTTGTATGGTCTGACATATGTGAAGAGCATTTTCAAAATTTGAAGGAAATTTTGACAAGTGTGCATGTGTTAACCTTACCATCAAGTTCTGAAGGTTATACAGTATACTTTGATGCATCTAGAATTGGTTTTGGGATGTGTATTGATGCAGTATGGCAAGGTGATTGCTTATGCATCCAAACATGTTAAGAAGCATCAATAGAACTATCTGAGTCATGATCTTGAATTGGCAGCAGTTGTGTTTGCACTAAAGATTTGGAGACATTATCTGTATGGTGAAACTTTTGAGATCTTAACTGATCAAAAGAGCTTGAAGTATATTTTCGGGCAGAGAGACCTGAATTTGGAACAGAGACGTTGGTTAGATTTATTAAAGAATTATGATTGTACCATATCATATCAGCCTAGCAAGGCCAACATTGTTGTTGATGCTTTGAGTAGGAAGTCTATTGTTAGTTTAGCCCATATTTCTATTGAGAGATGACCAACAGTGTCAGAATGGCAGAGACTTATGGAAGAAGGAGTAGAGTTACGATTTGATAACTCTGGAGTTTTTTTTGGCCATGTTGAGGTGAGACATGTGCTATTAGACTGGATTTGTGAATCCCAAAAGGATTATTCTGATATTCAGATTTTGATTGGAAAGGCTAGATCATCTGGTTTACCTAGATTTAGTATATAGGATTTTGGTATTCTCTAGTTTGGTTTGAGATTATGCGTACCATCTTTTGATCGTTTACGTGATGAGATTATGACCGAGGGTCATAATTTTGTATATTTTGTACACCTAGGATACATTAAGATGTATTAGGATCTTCGAGAATCTTATTGGTGGCTAGGAATAAAGAGATATATATCAGAGTTTGTCAGACGATGTTTAACATGTCAGCAGGTTAAATTTGAACATCAACGTCCATCTGGTTTATTACAACAGTTACCTTTTCCAGAGTGAAAGTGGGATCGTATTACGATACATTTTGTAGGTTGTTTACCTAAGACATCTACTAGATATGATTTCATCTGGGTGATTATTGATCGATTGACTAAATCAACACATTTTCTTCCTGTTAAGATGACTTATGGAGTGGCATGACTAGCGAGGTTGTATATTGATAGAGTTATATGTTTGCATGATGTGCCAGTTTCCATAGTGTCTAACAGAGGACCTTGGTTTACTTCCCAATTTTAGCATAAATTGCAGGAAGAGTTGGGGACTCGATTAAATTCTAGCACAGCATTTCATCCGCTGACAGATGGTCAATTTGAGCGTACGATTCAGACCTTGGAGGATATATTGAGAGCGTGTGCTATGAATTTTTCTGGGAATTGGGATTCCCATTTTCCTCTTATAGAGTTTGCATATAATAAATCGTATCATTTGAGTATTGATATGGCACCATATGAGGCACTGTATGGCATTAAGTGCATATCTCTTTTGTGTTTCTTAAAGTATCACCTATGAAGGGTGTTATGAGATTTGGAAAGAAGGGCAAATTGAGCCCAAGATACATTGGTTCATTTGAGATTATTGTTCGCGTTGGGAATGTTGCATATGAATTAGCATTACCACCTCCGTTTACTTCAGTTCGTCTAGTGTTTCACATTTTCCTTCAGAGGAAGTATGTTTCTAATTTATCACATGTTCTGGCACCTCAGTCAGTTGAGATTACACCTGATTTGTCTTATGATGAGACTCCAGTCTGAATTATTGATCGTCGGGTTAAAAAAGTCCAGAATATGGATATAGCACTAGTGAAAGTGATTTGGAGACTTTATTATGTTAATGAGGCTACTTGGGAAGCAGAGAAGGATATGAGACATAAATATCCATATATGTTTAATTCTGCTGATTTTTAGGTCAGTATCTTCTATTTTCTATTTTTGTATTTGATTTTTATATTTGTTCTGCATTTTTGTCATTTTTGCATACTGTGCTGAAAGAATCAAATCAAATTTGGATTCAGAGATTGAGTTTGATTTTACTTCTGATTGGAACTTGTCTGAAAATTCGAGGACGAATTTCTTTTGAGGAGTGAAGAATGTAAGAACCCGTTCGTTTGGTCAGAGTACCGAGTAATTTTTTTTCAAATTTTATTGGAAAGAATATAGCTGTTACGCTCGTGAAAGCATGGTAAATTTGAGTTTAAGATTGGATTACTCGAGTAAGATCTAGGTTTACTCGAGTAAGACAAGGTTGGTTTGCCCGAGTAAATGAAGTTGATTGTTCTTACTGAAGGATGGATTACTCAAGTAATAAGTGGGTTGTGTTACTCAAGTAAGCTAAAGGCTTACTCGAGTAAGCATTATGGCAAGGTGTGGTAGTTGTTAGCCTTTAAAACTGAGTTTATCCATTTATTACGGTCATTTAGTTCTTCAGAACTCAGCCTTAAGCCCTCAGAGCATTTCCATTCAATTTATTTACTTTTGGGATTGTTTATTTCGCATATTGAAGGTGAGAATTCAGTTCTAAGATTGTTTCTTGTTGTATGATCATGTTCTTGGTCTTAAATCCAATTTTGGTTGTTGGAATTGATCTGTTGTTGTTCGTGGATGTGTTTGGTCATTTGGAAATTGATAAAATGAGTTGAGTTAAGTTGATTGTTCATGAATTGAGCTTTGGAATGGTTTGGTAAAGGATCAAAGTGATTGAAGTGAGTTTCAGTCGGGTTGAATGTTTGAACATGTTAGTCGAGTAACACAGTTTGTTACTCGAGTAAATGAGGCCATGATTTGCTCGAGTAACCTGATTTATTACTCAAGTAACAGGAGTATCAATAATCGGGTAAGCTGGAAGTTACTCGAGTAAGAGAGTGGCATGGTTACTCGAGTAAGACATATGGATACTCAAATAAGCCATATTGGAGGGACTAAAAAGTGTAATTTTTGTATCTTGTTTACATGGATCATCAATATTGGTACTTCACGTATTTTGAGGACTGATTTGATAATTTTTCACTTTGAGGTTTGAACTGTGAATTTTGAGAATTTGAGGACTGAAATGTAATTTTGAATAATATCTGATTTTCGAGTTATGAACGTCAGATCCTGATTTGAGATGAGGTTTCAACGTCGAGGATGCATTTGCATTTTACGCATACTGCATTGCCACAATACTAGTTCCACCTGTTTATATCTTTGTGATTTATGGTTTCAGCTTCTTGCCCATGCCATCGAGACCAAACCCTTATTGGTGGTGCGTGATTGGTCTAGTTTGCTTTGGACTCCAAGTGAGTGTGGTGACAGCTTTAGACACTTAGGTTGTGTCTTCTGAACACTATATGTTTTTGATATGCTGAGATATCACCTGTAATCTGATTAAGTAACGGATTGGCTATTTAAAACCGGTTATATGATGAACTAGTTTCCCTGTATATGGAAATACTATACATATCAATTTTCTTAGTTTATAATTCTAATATGGATGCTACTCGATATGGATTATATATATATATATATATATATATGGGATACCTCAGCTACGAGGTATGTAGGCTTTGGTATACCAATGTTGTCCATGATACCTTTAGATACCAAGGTAATGTGGTGACCGTATGTTCAGCCAGACATACGTATTTAGTGACATAATCACTCCTGTTATTTAGTAATACAACCACTCATGTTATTAGTGACATAGTCACTCCTGTTATTTAGTGGTATGATCACTCATGTGTTAGTCCCATTATGCAATTATGTTATACGAGAAATATATGATATTATTTGATAATATCGTCTGATTGTATGCTGAAAATAATTTCAAAAATTACTATTATTAGTATTGTGTATATTATATAATACATACGAGCTTGTGATACTTTTGAAATGGTTTTCAATAGGTCTTTGTGATGCACATATGGGCAATCTAAAGTGTCGTCCCTCGCTGAAATTTTCTCACCCCCTTCCTTTTGTATTTTTCAGGCTTACATCTTGGCATCCGTCGCTTGACTGGTATCCATCACTCAGTGGGCACCTCCTTTTGGCCGTGAGTACCCTTTTGGATTGAGTTTTGTATATGTTCAGTAGAACTGTACACCGGACTATAATGGGTTTTGGGCTTCATTTTGTATTTTGGGTTTTCATTCTATATGGATTTGTATAATGATATGTTTGTATATATTTATAAATTTTTATATATAAATTCTATTTTAACTTATATTGCCTGTTTATTTATTAATGTTTGAATAAATCGGGTAGTAAATCTGTTCTTCTGAGGCTTGTGCGAGATGGGTCGGGCTTGTTTAGACGGTTCACTTCGTACGCTGGTTGCGGTCAAGAAATGGTTCATTACATTTATGATGTTTGTAGGATGTTGAATTTGGAGAAAAATGAGTGCAAAAGGTTCAAAAGAGATGCAAAATGGAAAGGTCTCAAGAAAACCCATGAAAAAATAAAGAAAATGAAGATTTTGTGAAGCAGAAATGTTGCACGGCCGTGCAACTCAACTTGGACGGCCGTGACACTTGCACCCAACTTGGACGGTCGTGACAAGCAAATTTTGGGTGCAGTTTTGAACCAAAAACGTTGTGTGGCCATGCAAGTTGGTGCAACTCTGAAAATGGCCAAAAATTAGCTCCGTGTGAAAAGCTGTCAAGTGGGGACCAATGCACATACAAGGGGCATTCTTGCGAGATCTTTTGTTAGGGTTTGTGGGGGGCCAAGAGTGCTATAAATGCACCTCTTCCACCCCATTTTTAGAAAGCTTGGATACTCAAACATTCAAATAAATAGAATCATTCTCTTATCCATTGCCAAGGAAGATTCAAGCATTGAAGAGGAATTAAAGAGGGCTTTCATCACCCATTGAGAGAAGCTTTATCCTTTCCTTTTATTTTATTTGTTTGGAAATATCTTTAGGATATTTATTTCTTCTTTTATACTTTGTTTTGTCATTATGTTAGCTTAAATTCTTGTTAGGGTATTAGAGATGTAAACCTTGGATTTATGTTGCTTTAATGGATGATTAATGTTATGGGTTTTGTGTTTTTAATGTTATATATATTGTTTTGATGCTTTTATTTCTAAATCTATTATTGGTGATTGATTTTATGACTTGTTGATTATTGAATGATGTTGTACTTAGCTACCACAATGTTGTTTTTGACAAGCCTAAGTGATGAATTGAAAAATGAAGCTTGGGTGAGGTCTGCAAGTATAAAACTTGTATGGTTTAGGATAGAGATATACCTATGCCTATAAGGTGTTTGATGAAATTCCTCTATGATCCTAAGGGGCCTAGTTTGGCGTGTACAAAGCATGGCATACATGATGGATCCAATAGTAGAAGCATATGGAATCCTACTCCTGTAATCTCTGGCTTGCCTTGTTGTAGGACAACCAACGTTGCTTAATGATTTTCCAAGAACCATGGGAATCATTCATTTCTTGGAATTTAGCATGCTAAACCTTTAAGCACTTTAACAATGTACACACTTTGACTTAGTTCAATTATCCTATTAGATCTATCTCTATAGATTTGTATCCCTAGGATACGTGAGGCTTCACCTAAGTCTCTCTTTGTGAAACACTTTCTTAATCAAGCCTTGTAACTATGCAAGGTTGGAACTTCATCTCCAATGACTAAGATGTCATCAATATGCGATACTAATAACACTATCACACTTTAACTAACCTTCTTGTATACACAAGGCTCATCTTCATTCTTGATGAATCCGAACTCTTTGATCGCTTCATGAAAACGAAGATTCCAACTTTGGGATGCTTGCTTCAATCCATAAATTGATCTTTGAAACTTGCATACCCTACTAGGATTCGTAGGATCGACAAAACCATCAGGTTGTGTCATGTACACATCCTCGAGGAGGTTTCCATTTAGGAACGTAGTTTTGATATCCATTTTCCATATCTTATAGTCATAATATGTTGCTATGGCAAGAATAATCCTGAAAGATTTGAGCATCATGACTGGTGAAAAGGTTTCATCATAGTCAATACCATGAGTTTGTTTAAAAACTTTTACAACAAGTCTTGCTTTAAAGATCCCATTAGCTTTTAACCTGTAAATCCATTTGTAATCAATGATCTTAGCTCCATTAGATGGATCCACCAAGTTCCAAAATTGGTTATTATACATAGATTGCATTTCTGATTTCATGACGTCATGACATCTTATAGAATTTGGATCTACAATCGCCTCTTAGTAGGTTGTAGGCTCATTGTGATCTACAAGAACAATTCATTTATCGTCAGTTATGAGAAATCCATATCTCCTAGGCTCATGACGAGTCCTACCAAACCTTCTTCAGTCTTGTGTTATAGATTCAGATTCCACAACATCTTGTGAGTCACTTTGAATCTCTATTATATCTTTAGTGGCTATTTGTTGTTCTTTTATTTCTTCTAGAAGTACTTTACTCCCACTATTTCCTTTAGAAATAAATTGTCTTTCCAAAAAGACATCATTTTGAGCAACAAACACTTTATTTTCAAAACGATTGTTAAAATAATATCCTCTTGTCTCCTTTGGATATCCCACAAATATACACTTCTTGTATCTAGGTGCTAACTTTTCAAAAACTTGACGTTTCACTAAAGCTTTGCATCTCCAAATCTTTAGAAAAGACATTATGGGATTTTTCGCATTCCATATCTCATATGGTGTCTTTTTCACCACTTTAGATGAAATTCGGTTAAGTATGAAAGCAGCAGTTTCTAAGGCAAAACCTAAAACAAGATTGGAAGATCTGTTTGACTCATTATTGATCAAACCATATCCAACAGAGTTTGATTTCTTCTTTTGGACACACCATTCCATTAGGGTGATCTAGGAGGAGTAAGTTGTGAGACAATCTCATACTTCTTAAGATGATTATCAAACTCTTGGCTTAAATATTCTTCACCATGATCAAATCGAAGTTCTTTGATATTCTTACCAAGTTGGTTTTGTACTTCACTTTTGAATTCCTTAAACTTTTCAAAGGATTCAGATTTATGTCTCATAAGATACACGAATACATATGTACTGAAATCATCAGTAAAGTGATGAAGTAAAAATAACATCCTCTAGCAGTTGTACTAAAAGGTCTGCATACATCGGTATGTATTAGGCCTAATAGTTCATTGGCCCTTTCACATTTGTGTGTAAAAGGACTCTTGGTCATTTTGCCTAACAAACAAGATTCGTATATATCAAATGATTCAAAATCAAATGAGTCAAGTAATCCATCTTTATGAAGTTTTGAGATGTGTTTCTCACTTGCATGGCCTAAACGACAATGCCAAAAGAAGGTTTGGTTTAAATTATTTGATTTTAATCTTTTATTAATGTATATATAGGCTTGCTTTGTTCGAAGTTTAACACATAAAGACCAAAAGATAAGGTTGCAAAACCATAAAATAAGTTCCCATGTAGATGGAAAGATTATTATTCTTAATAATAAAATCAAAACCATCATTGTCTAAATAACAAACGGAAATGATGTTCATACTCATAATAGGCACATAATAACAATTCGATAATTGTAAAACAAGTCCACTGGGCAAAGTTAAATAATAAGTTCCTACAGCTAATGTAATAACCCTTGCTCCATTCCCACTCGTAGGTCCACTTCACCTTTTATCAATGATCTACTATTTCTCAACCTTTGCAAATCAATGCAAATATGAGCTCCACATCCAATATCAAAAACCCATGTGGAATTAGTAGAAATATTGATTTCCATAACAAAAATACTTGAAGTATAAGTCTTGCTTCCCTTCTTCTTTAGCTCTTCCAAGTAGAGTTTGCAATTATTTTTACATGTATTCAATGTCTTGGTTGTTAAGAAATTTTCTTAAGAAGCTTGCTTTTGGAACATTTCCTTGAGATGCTTCATCATGTCAAATGCCTCCATAGCTTCGAATTGCTTTTGCAAATCCGTCACCATAGTAGTAAGCATGAGACATGTGACATCTGTTAATTCACTTACATGCTTCTCATAAGTATCCTTTTGTGCTCATCGGGCATTGGGTGCAAGTACTTGGGGAATCATTGTATCTAGGATATAACTCTTCCTTTATTGCTTGAGAACAATTCTTAAGTTTCGAGACCAATCAAGGAAGTTAGTCACATTCAATTTCTCATTCTCAAGGATCAATCGCAAAGTAAAGGTTGATGTGTCATTGTTTGTTGCCATTATATCCACATGCCAAATTTGCATGAATTAATAAGAGGTCTTTTGTATACTCCCACTAAAATTAACATCCTTAAATTTAATTTAAGTTCTTAAATATAGTGGGTATAAGATTCATATTTCACTCAAAGTTAAGTCAATTGAGATAGTCATTAACCTTAGCTGTTTAGGTAGAAAACTCCTTTTCAATTATATCACATATAACTCTTGTATTTCTAGGAATTTTGACATCTCATGTCCCAGCATTAAATCTGTTTCTTTGCCATAACCCCCAAACCATTTTGATAGCCATGTTTAGTCTAACCATAACTGAAACGTAGATACAACCATTATCTTCCATCACCTCACTAAGATAATTTGGGTTCACCTTACAGAGGCAGAAACTACACACCAATGACCAAAGCGTTGACAAGCATTGATTATGGAAGGCATTTTCAACTTACTATTTGTAGGGATTAAGTTTGTTGGTTTGTTTGCATGGGATACATAGTAAAACATTCAATCATGGCATATATGCATCACATATATATACACATAATTTAAAAGTGACGTGACAAAGCCCAAATCTAAATTTGATCTCACAAGCCAATGTGAAGATCATTTATGTACATTGTCATTCGATTTATCAAATTAATAAAGAGGCATTATATTTCATCTATGAAATATTATACTATGTTTTATAAAGGTAAAACTTACATGAATAGTTTATTCTTCCTTATTTCATCGAGTGTGACTTAATAGTAAAACCATAAGGTAAAATGAATACTATTCTAAATGTCCCTAATCAATTGTTGTCATAGGAATGATAACAAGCCAATGTTAGTATGTTGCTAAGTGGATAATCGTATTTTACTTATTATGGATATGATATATCACTTAGAACATATATACATGTTAGGGAACATGTATTGGACTGAACGGCTACAAAAGCACTTCATGGATCAATGTCATAAGTAGCTTTCATGCAGTGGTGATGTTTGAGTCCTCTGAATGAAACCCACTATTGACTCATACATGAGGAATCGCATGTTTTGACTTGTTCAAACGTCATCCATAGCAGGATGACAATAAAGACCATGATTAGATATGTCATGAATCTTGTAGAGGAGTGATAGTGAGAGTGATGGATTTGTTCCTCTTATAAAGAGTGATATGTTTAGGCCACTTGAATTTTGAATTTTGTCCATCTGTTGTCCACCTACTTTCCAATTTTTGAATTTTGATATACCCTTACTAGTTTCCAATGTAGAAGGCTCGTTATAGTTTTGAAGAGGATCCTGTTGATAAGTGTTGAAGAAACTTTCCATAATTTTCAAATATCGCCACAAAGATACTTGGATTTTCTAGTTTTGTCCATTGTTTTCCACCTACTTTCCACTTTAGGAATTTTGAACTAACTCCCCACTAGTTATCGAATGTAGGAGACACTTCAAAGTCCTCATGATGCACATGCTAAGAGTCTTGCTGAAACATTATAAAATGTTTCAAAAATTGCATAGATAGTATTTGTTGCCCACCTGCTATCCAACTCTTGGTCCATTTAATGCTTGCACACTATGAGTGTTCTAATTCCCTTTTTTTCTAATATAGGAGACACCTCGAATTCCTCAAGATTTACCTTATGGGAGTCTATTACAAACATTTGAAAATGTTTTGCCAATTGTGACAACTGTATTTAAATTGTCTTGTTCATTTTTTGTCATATTTTATTGTTATGAGTTGTGTTGAACCCAAAGGTTCACACTATTAAGTTTTGATGATGGACAAAAATGAAAGAGGATGAATTATGTACATTAAGGAAAGCTTAAGAGTGGTTGCTAGTGAGCCTTAGAAAACTAGAGTTTCGATTTCCTAGTTGAGCCCATAAAACCTAGAGGTTTGGTTTGCTTGTTTTATCCTGAAAACAAGTGGTTTCAGTTTTCTAGTTGAGCTCGCAAAAACTAGGGATTCGATTTTCTTGTTGAGCCTGCAAAAATAAGTGTAAAGGTTTGCTTGTTGATCTTGCAAAAATAAGCGTTGTAAACGATTTTCCTCCACCCGGAAGTAAAGAGATAGTGGATTGAAATTCTTGAGTGGTTCCCAAGGACTGCACGTAGGTCAAGGAGGATCAAACCACGATAAATCATATTTGCATTCTCTTCCCTTACTCTCTCTCATTTGCTTTGTATTTACATTTGATTTATATTATTGTGTGTGCATTGAATCTTTGGTTTTGAATTACTTCATAATTTAACTTTGATTTTAGTTTCAAAGAACTTTGTTAGTTTTTTTAATTTGCAAAAGATTTTCAACAAAGTTTTTAACTTGCTAAAAATCTAATTCATCCCCCTCTTGGATTGTCATTCCTATTGGGACCGAATCTTTACAATACCCTCCAGGCATTATCCATTGGTAAGTGTATGTATCCTGTAGGTATTATCCATTGGTTAATACCTTTTTTCTTGTGTTTTTATCTTGGCTTTTTCTTTTTGGTATAAAAGGTCTTATTTTCTTAGTTTTTGTTGTCTTCTCTACTGCTTTCTCTTCTTATTTCATTTTCTTTTTTTCTTCATGGGCTGCATAATCTCTCTTCTTCATGTGGTTTAAATTTTGAGGATAAGTTTCAACCTTTTCTCTTCAAGAAGCAAGCTTCTTTTTTTAAGGCTTCACCTCTCTTTCTTTCGATCTCTGTTAGGGTTGAGCGAAGGCAATCGCAAAATTTTTTGTCTCTTTTTCATTTCTTTTTTTTTTTTCCATATTTGGTGGTTGTATTATGTGTTTTCTGGCTACTAGTAATGATTTCTAACGGTCTAAAGTGGCAGAGAAGACAGTGGAGGAAACTTGGTCGAAGTTGTGGGTGGATGAGACCAAACGACACGAAAGTACACCGAAAGATATAGGCAAAAACAACATGTCATTTTGAAGAAAATGTGACTAGTTGACATTATATGAAATATTATATTGTTTTATGACGATAAAAATTCCATGAATAGTTTAGTCTTCCTTATGTCATCGAGTGTGACTTGATAGTAAAACCATAACGTAAAATGAATACTATTCTAAATGTCCCTAATTGATTGTTATCATGTGAATGATAACAAATCAAGGTTAGTATGTTGCTAAGAGGATAATCATGTTTTACTGATTATGGATATGGTGATGTTGAGGAGGATGTTAGACATCTCTTGTTAGCATGCCCATACATTAGACCTATATGGTTGGCTTGCTCTTTGACAATGAGGTTTGATCCAACTGTTTTTCAGAATTTGGAAGACTGATGAGAGTATTTGAGGGAGGTGGATAAGGATAGAACTACATTGGTGCTTAAGAAAGGGGTGATTGTTTGCTGGTTTATTTGGAAAATGAGAAATGATTATCTCTCTAGATTCTCATAAGACAGTCTCCTTAATAAACAAGTTTGAAAGAGATTTAGTAGTTTCAATATGGAATGAAAGCCAACATAAGGTAGAAGGTGATGGACTGACAAATCAGCAAGCTGGAAGTGCAAAATGGGTCAAACTGGTTACAGGAGTTATTAAGGTAAACTGTGATGCATCAGTTAAAGAAGGTAGAGCTGCGTGTGTGACTTTGGCCAGAAATTCTAATGGAGAAATTATTGATTGTATGTAGAGGAGGAGAAGATACGACAGTGTATTGCTTACAGAGGCGGAAGCAGTATTAGTAGGGCTGGAAATGGCAAGGAAGCGGGTGGGAGCAAGTGGAAGTGGAGACAGATTCAATGGTTGTTGTTATTAAGTCACAAGCACCTAAAAAAAAACAAAGATGGGAGCTTCGGCCAATCATTAAGGATATTTCATGTTTGTTGTTAGACTTCCCTTACTGTAAGGTATCCTGGCTTAATCGGCTTTGTAATAAAGTAGTGGACTTTGTAGCTAAACAAATATTATATGGATGTAACAATGTGAACATGGTGTATAATCTTCCTCAACCTGGTTCTAGGTGGGCTGAAGAAGATATGTTATGAATGCAACAACTGTATTTTCATCGAAAAAAAAAAGTTATCAGATAAGGAACGATAACAATATTGAAAGTCTGAAAACTCAATAATCAGAGGGGGAAAACATAACTCGTGCGGCCATTGAAGAGAAACTCAGTTGAACCCAAAAACACTTTAATATCTTCGGGTCGGTTTTTGGGTTGGTTTGCGACTTGGTTTGCAGGTCGGCTTTTGGTTTGGGTTTTATGTCAGCGTCCACGTGGCAATATTAAAATGACATACCCAGTCATTTTTCCAGCCCGGTGATTTCCAGCCCAATTGGTGGAGCAAATTTACATTTGTGTGAATAAAAGATGTAAATATTGGGAAGAAAGTTATGTGCATTTATGTTAGTATGATTGAGCGATTCTTCTATAAGGTCCATTTGTTTTTTGTAAGATGGCCTTTTGGTGAATCAATGCATATTGTGATTGGTTCTTCATTTTTTGCATCTTGGATTATTAATTTTTAAAATTTCAAGGGCATTATAAGTTCATGATTGCATATCTATGAAGATGTGCCTAAGATTTACCATTTGTCAGGGTTACGACAAATTTGTGAAAGCCATAAAACAGAGAAACATAAAATTTAGGAACTAACATTCCTAAAAGACCACAATATGAAAGAAAATGCCTGATATTTAAAAATTTTGAATCTAGTAAGACTTGGAAATATGACCTTACAAAACTTCCTGAAAAAGGGGCATGTTGCTCTAATAGAGGTTTAAGAGGATAAATATGACTAATTCTATGTCTGCAATTAAATTGCTTGTACGGGTGGTGAAAATAATTATGCTACCACAATGATAATGTTGAAAATGAATTTAGAAGTGTTCTTGATGGACAAAACCATGGAATGGAATGCCAAGACCGTGTGATAACATGTTTCTTTAGTGACATGAAAACTGGAAGGTAGGTAGTATCCCAGACCGTGTAATGGCAAAGTTACTCGTATCAACACACAGGCGCACATTTTTCCCGCATCTCGACTGCATCCGTCTGTGTCTTGGTGATGTATGCTAAATTTACGCATTAACTCAAGCAAGAATTTATCCATTTTCATCCTTTAAATCATAACTTTGAGGCGAAATTCTTATAAAATTTGTGATGATTGTAAGGATGTTGAATTTGGGGAGAAATGAGTACAAAAAGATGCAAAAGTGATGCAAAATGGAAACGCTCCAAACAAACTAATGGAAAGATGAAGAAAATGAAGATTTCATATTCCAGGAAGTTTGCACAGCCATGCAAGCCAACTTGCACGGCCGTGACACTTGCAAAGATGAAGGACTTCGACCTAGGGGAGTAGCACGGTCGTGCAAGCCAATGTTGCAGGGCCGTCACACTTGCACGACAGTGCAAGCCATGTTGCACGGTCATGCAACTCACAAATGGAGTGCCATTTCGAGCCAGGAAAGTTGCACGGCCGTGCAACCCAAATGGCAATTGTGCTTAAACAATTGAATTGTGTTTGGAAAACTTTTGGAGTAGACTTGGCCATTCATTGGATGAAAGGTGCTTAGTTTTGAATGCGTGAAATGGTGAAAAATTCTCTTTGAGGGTGAACCTAAATGATGACAAGTGAATGGGCCCTAAACTTGAGGTGGAAAAGGTTAGACACCCGAGAAATCATAAATAAGTGTTTTTACACAAGGACCATTAATTCATTGACTGCGTTTGTAGCACCCAAAAATAAGAGAGAAGCAAGCAAAAGGTAGTGCAATGAAGTGAATTGCAAAAGAAAGCACTTGTTTGTGAAAAGTGAATGAATGAAGCCAAGTTTGCTCCAAAAACAAAAGGAAATTGCGTTTTGAACTTAGCAATGGGGGAGATAAGCCTTATAAGTGCCAATAGACTAGGGAATTTGATAAATGAACTCTTGGAATTGCCACTTAGAGATGTTGTCATTTCTTTTGTAATTGATGAATAGCATTGCCTTCCTCTTTTGACCATTTTACTTGCCTACTTGCATGGTACAATCTTTCTTTTGCCTTTTTTATTTGAATTTATTCTTGCCCGATATTTGAAATGGTTTTCTTGGGGACAAGCAAACAAATAAGTGTGGGAGAATTTTATGTATGCTAAATTTACACATTAATTCAAGCAAGAATTTAACCATTTTTATCCTTTAAATCATAACTTCGCGGTGAAATTCTTATAAAGTTTGTGATGATTGTAAGGATGTTGAATTTAGGGAGAAATGAGTAGAAAAAGATGCAAAAGTGATGCAAAATGGAAAGGCTCCAAACAACCTCATGAAAAGATGACACTTATAGAGATAGAGGAATTCAACCCAGGGGAGTAGCACAGTCGTGCAAGCCAATGTTGCACAGCCGTGACACTTGCACGGTCGTGCAACTCACAAATGGTGTGCCATTTTGAGCCAGGAAAGTTGCAAGGCCATGCAACCCAAATGGCACGGTCGTGCAATGCGACATTGAGGAGAGAGAAATCGCCAAAAAATAACTAAAGTTATGGGGACCAAAGCACAACTCAAGGGAAATTTTGGGAGACTTTTGCTAGGGTTTGTGGGGGACCAAAAGGGCTATAAATACACCTCTTCAACATCATTTAAGGGATTCTTGAAAAGAAGCCACACTTCACCACAAAGCTTAGAGAGAGAAAGAGGATTCAATGAGGGATAGAAAGGGGGTTCCTTGAAGAGACCTATGGTCTTGGAAAGGAAACCCCCTCATCTTTTGTTTTCTATTCTTTATTTTACGTTTGGTGTTGTGGTTTTTATTCTAAGGCTTGTTTTCCTTTTATTTACTTTAAATCAATGGTAGTTTAGGTTTCATGTTTGGATTTTGGGTTGTAAGCTTAATGGATATTTTCTATATTTATGAATGAGTATTGATTTTTAGTGCTTTATTTTCAATATCTAAAGTTTTCATTGAATGTGACTTATGTTCTTTATTTAAAGATTGCATTGGATTTGATTTTATGACTTGTTATGAATGGAATGATGTTGTGCTTGATCACCACAATGTTATTTGTGACAAACCTAAGTGATGAATCGAGAGATGAAGCTTGTGTTAGGTTTACAAGAATA
>CAODLS010376309.1:0-16996 GCA_948243855.1 Flueggea neowawraea
TTCAGTCAGAGGACTCAAACATCACCACTGCATGAAAGCTACTTTGTGACAACGATCCATGAAGTGCTTTCATACGGGTCAGTCCAATACATGTTCCCCAACATGCATCTATGTTCTAAGTTGACATCTCATATCCATAATCAGTAAAACGTGATTATCCACTTAGCGACATACTAATCTTTAATTCATTATTATTCCCATGATAATGATCGATTAGGGACATTTAGCATAGTATTCTTTTATCCTTATGGTTTTACTATCAAGTCACGCACTTGATGGCACAAGGAAGAATAGACTATTCATGGAGTTTTATCTTCATAAAACATATTATATTTCATAGGAATGAAATGACTCTTTATTAAATATTTGAATGATAATGCACATTAATGATTTGGACTAGGACACAATTCTAACATGTATGCCTGAATATAATTGATGTATTACATAGGATTTTAAGAATCACTTAGAAAGCCGTTTAGGGTTTTGTATGTGCGGATTTATAATGGGATTATAAACAATGAATTGAATCATAATTTGACTATGATATTGAAGTATAAGGTTTACTAATACAAATTAGCGTTTTAAAATTTGCTACTCGTTTCATGAGCAATGCGATTTACAAACCTTCCTTGCAACCGGCTTGCAAAACCGCTTTACACATCCAACATTTAATCAATATAGATATTTGATTAATTAAATGATGTCCATTTATGTTCATGGTCTGATTATGATTGTTTGAATGTTGACTCAAAATGCTTGGTGCATGACATAGCCCAATTTAACCTATTTGATTGGTTTATTTTTGTTCATTGTAATAGTTTGGCGTATGGCCAATTTCAATTTCATTTTTTTGATTTTTGCCTAATGTGCCTATTTTATTTTAGATTAGTTTAGTATATAATTTTATACAATGTATGTAAAATAAGATGGAGGCCATTCGTTGCATTGAATATTGAAGACCACCCTAGGTTGACCTTGATCATCACATTGGCTTGTGAGATCAATTTAGGTTTGGGCTTTGTCATGTCACATTTACTTTATGCTACATATACATGTGATGAATGTATTCCATGGATGTATGATCTATATTGTATCCCACGCGAACCAACTAACAATACGTAATCCTTATAAATAGTAAGTCGAAAAATGTCTTTCCATAATCAATGCTTGTCAAAACTTTGTTCGTTGATGTGTAGTTTCTGCCTCTGTAGGGTACATTCGATTACCTTAGATAGGCAAGGGTGGATAATAGTTGTATCCATATTTTTGTTATGGTTAGACTTAATATGGCTATCAAAATAGTTTTGGGCCTAGGGCATAAAAAGTGATTTAAATGCCGGGACATGAGATGTCAAAATCCCTATTAATACAAGAACTATATTTCATATAATTGATAAGGATTTTTCTGCCTAAATAGGTAAGGTTAAGGACTATCTAAGTTGACTTAACTTTGAGTAAAATATGAATCTTGTACCCACTATGTTTAAAACTTAAATTAACTTTAGGGATGTTAATTTTAGTGGAAGTTTTAATAAGACCTCTTATTAATATTTGCATATTTTGTATGTAGAAATAATGGCAACAAGCAACAACACATCAACCTTTAAGTTACGATTGATCCTTGAGAAGGAAAAATTGAATAGGATTAACTTATTTGATTGGTCTCAAAACTTAAGAATTATTCTTAAGTAAGAAAGGAAGACTTATGTCCTAGATACAACGATTTCCCAAGTTCCCGCATCCAATGCCCCTAGAGCACAAAAGGATGCTTATGATAAGTATGTAAGTGACTCGACGGACGTCACATGTCTCATTCTTGCTATAATGGTTGCGGATTTGCAAAACAAATTCTAAGCTATGGAGGCATTTGACATGATAAGGCATCTTAAGGAAATGTTCCAAGAGCAATCACGTTAAGAAAGGTTCTTGACAATGAAGGCATTAAATGAGTGTAAGATGGCTCCTAGAACTTCAGTTAGTGCTTATGTTTTCAAGATCAAAGGTCATCTTGATCAACTTGAGGGACTTAGTACTCCTCTAACGAAGGAGTTGGCCATAGATACGATCTTAGGGTCACCTCCAAGTAGTTATGACTAGTTCGTCATGAACTAGAATATGCACAACATGGATAAGTCCATCACCAAGCTTCTTGGTATGTTGAAGAATTCTAAGAAAAGCATTCCTAAGACCAATGATGTGCTCGTGGTACAAAAATGAAGGGCAAAGGCAAGGCTAAGCCAAAATTTATTGGCAAAGGCAAGGGGGAATCCAAGCCCAATAAGCCCAAGCCCAAGATAAACAAGGTGAAAGAAGACGTTTGTTTTTATTGCAATGAACCGGGTCATTGAAAAAGGAATTGCAAACTCGACTTGGAAGAGATAAAGAAGAAGAAAAACGAAGCCTCTTATTTAGGTATTTTTGTTGCAGAAATCAATATGTCTACTAATTTCTCATGGGTATTTGATACTGGATGTGGAGCTCTTATTTGCACTAACTTGTGGGGATTGAAAAATAGTAGATCATTGATGAAAGGCGAAGTGGACATACGAGTGGACAATGGAGCAAGAGTTGTTGCATTAGATGTAGGAACTTATTATTTAACTTTGCCTAGTAGACTTGTTTTACAATTATTGAATTGTTATTATTCTCCTACTATGAGTAAGAACATTATTTCGGTTTCTTGTTTAGACAATGATGGTTTGCATTTTATTATTAAGAATAATAATATTTACATCTATCATGGGGACATATTTTATAATGTTGCAACCTTATCTTTTGGTCTCTATGTTTTAAACTTGGAACAGAGCAAGGCCATGCAAGCGAGAAACGTATCTCAAAACTCCACAAAGATGGATTACTTGACTCATTTGATTTAGAATCATTTGATATATGCAAATCTTGTTTGTTAGGCAAATGATTAAAAGTCCTTTTGTAATATCCCGCTCTTTTTGATAGGGTTTCTGTAGATCTCCGATTGGATCTCGAGCTTTGGATGTTAATTTGTTTTTTACATTTGAAGAGTGATAACTCGAGTTAGCAAAGTAAGTAGCTTGAGTTATGTAAGGGTTGGATAACTCGAGTTAGTGCATTATGTAACTCGAGTTATATGGGGTCTAGATTACTTGAGCAAGCCAATGGATAACTCGAGTAATCCATGAACCCAGAATGATCTGGGGAGGGATAACTCGAGTAAGAGAGTGAGTAACTTGAGTTAGACCATGTTCAGACAAAAATTCTATAAATACCCCTTACCCGACTCATTTAACTCTATTCACTCTCACTTTCAAACACTCTAAACTCATCCAGATTACATTTTAGTTGCTTCTCCTTAGTTCTATATCATCTCATAGGTAAGATTATGCTTCTAAACCCTTGCATTTCTTTAATTCTTGGTCGTTTTGTAAGATGTGCATGTTAGGGTTTTGAATGCATGTCCATAGAGTTAGATCCATGATGCCTCTATTGAAATGGTTGTTTAAGGTTGATAGATCGTGCCTTTGAGAGGTTAGAAACACCTAGATTTGGCCTTAAATCAACAGAATTAGGAATGATGATAAATAGGTTGGATCATTTCGGTTTAGGTCAATTTTGGGTAATTACAAGTTGTTTTGGCTGATTGGACTTTAGTTTCATGTTCATGAAGTTGTTTGGAGTTAATGTGGGCATTTGGTTGGAATTTTTATCGGTGAAATCAAGTTGGATCGAGTTTTGGGAATTCTAGGAAGATGACTTACTCGAGTAAACCAATCAGATAACTCGAGTAAGCTAGGGCATGGATAACTCGAGTTGGACATCCATCTAACTCGAGTAATCCAAGGCCTGGAGAACTTGAGTTGTGCGTCTTGCTAACTCGAGTAAGCCAAAATTCTGAGGAACCAAAGATGTCATTTTTTTGTATTTGGCAAATTCTAAGAGTTGGGGGACTAGTTTGCAATTTTTGAGAACTTTGAGGACTAGTTTATAATTTAAAAGGTCTCGGGGACTAGAATGTAATTTTTTAAAATTTAGAGAACAAATCATAATTTTACATGGATTTCGATCTTTGGGTTATTACCGATGTATCATCGACCGAATTGAGATTTTGGGCGTTGCTTGAGCGTTGAGTCTTCATTCCTATTGAACTGATTTAGATCTTCTTGCATAGAGGACAGCCAATATTCATCATCTAATGCTTCTTTCACATTATTGGGCATTATTTGAGGAATGAAAGAAAAATTTGAATGGTGTTGCAAGGATGCTCTTATGGTTACTCCTTTAGTTGCATCTCTAATAATGAGCTCTTAGGGATGAGCCTTAGCATATCTCCACTCTTTTGGAAGTTCTGTTGGTTCCTCAACTTTCACCTCATCCTTCTCTTGTCGTGTTGAGTCATCATCTTTATCATTCAACTCTAAATCCTTTAACTTGTATCCAATACCTGGACTAAGATCATCATCATCCAAAATTCTAGGAATAGAGTTGTTAGTCTTATCAAATATGTAATATATAGATTCTTCTACCTTATCAAGCCTTTTGGTTAAGACTCTATGTGCTTGCTAAAGGATGAATATCCAAGGAAAATGCCCTCATCGGATTTGGAATCAAAATTTCTTAAGGCTTCTTTTCCATTGTTGTGAATAAAATACTTATAACCAAATGCATGAACATAAGAAATGTTAGGCTTTCTACTTTTCCACCCCTCATATGGTGTCTTTTCAAGTATGGATAGAATATGTTCCATATTTATTACATAGCATGGGGTATTGACCACCTTGGCCCCAAAATACTTGGAGATGTTGTTCTCACTAAGCATGGTCCTAGCTATTTTTTGTCAAGTCCTATTGCTTCTTTCAACAATACCATATTATTGAGGGGTCCTCGGAGCAAAAAATTCATGACCAATACCATGTTCCTCATAATAGGACTCAAATGGCTCACATGTAAACTCGCCTTCTCTATCACTTCTAATGCAAGTAATAGAATAACCCTTTTCATTTGGGACCTTCTTGCTATATGATGCAAATGTATGAAATGCATCATTCTTATGTGCAAGAAAGAACACCCAAGTGAATCTAGAAAAATCATCAATAATGACAAAACAATATGCCTTACCACTTAGACTCAAAATGCTCATAGGACCAAATAAATCCAAATGTAATAATTATAATGGTCTAGATGTGGAAATGACGCTCTTGTTATGAAATGAGGATCTAGAATGATTACCCATAACTCATGAATCACAAACTAAATCTTTCTCAAATTTGAGCTTAGGCAATACTTTAACTAAACCATGCTTGCTCAATTTAGAGATTGTATGCATATTAGCATGACATAACCTTCTATGCCACAGCCAAGTGTTATCATTCACAACCGTAAAGCACTTTTCATTGAAGGCATTTGAATCCAACAAGTCAATCATATAAATATTGTTATGCATCATACCAACAATTAAAGCATGATCATCACTATCATAGACAATGCATTGTGTAGGCACAAACACAACCTTATAATTTCCATCACAAAATTGACTAATGCTCAATAAATTGTGTTTTAGACCTTTAACAAGAAATGCATCATCAATAGTTGGGTTTGGAGACTTACCAACCTTTCCTTGACCAACTATCTTACCTCTAGCATTGTCACCAAAAGTGACATAGCCACCATTTCTACGAGCAATGTAAGTAAACATAGCTTTTTCACTGGTCATATGGTGAGAGCAACCGTTATCCAAGTACCATACATTCTTCTTTGCATTTGCTCTCATGCAGACTTACAAAGACATATCAAACTTTTGAAATTGGTACTCAAATCTTTCTGGGTCCTTGTAGGCTAGTCTTAACTAAGTTAGACAATATTGTTCCTTTTGGAACCCAAATCCTTTTAATCACAGCATACCTAGGCTATCTTAAGTTACAAGAATAAGCATAATGTCCATGAATGCTACAATAAGAACATGTCTCATCAATCAAGGTGCCTTATTTTACAAAAATAGTTTTTGAACTCTTGCTAGAACAGAAAGCATTGTAGCCTAACCCATGTTTGGACAAAGATTGTCTTTGAGAACCCAAAAGTTTCTCAAGGTTTTCTTTTCCTTTTGTAAGCTTGTAGACAATGTTTGAAAATTTTTTGACCTCTTTCTTTAAAAACAAGTTTTCTTCAATCATAGCCATTTTCTTTTTACACAAAACATTCACTTTCGAACCAAGATCATTTGAACTTTTCTTTAAAGCAACATATTTGGCACCTAATTTTTTAAATTCATCATGTAATTCTTCAAAAGCATCGTGCAATTCATCAAAGGTATAAGAATCACATACCTCATTTTCCTCTTCGCTTAAGACTTCATTCTCAATAGCCATTAAGCACAAGTTAGCCATTTCCTCAACTTTCTCTTCTTCCTCTGAGCTTGTTGTAGAGTTGATTACCACACTAGAAGGGGGAGTTGAATAGTGTGGTATGTGTGGTTTTGAACCTTTTCCAAAATAATTGCAAAAAAGCAAAGAACATAAGAATTTATAGTGGTTCAGCCAATTCTTTGCCTATATCCACTACCTAAGTATCACCACTTAGGATTTCCTCTATCTCTCAACAGAAATTACAACTTCACTTTCAAGCTAAGTGAGAACTTTTATACTTTCTTGATTTCAATTCAAGAATAAACCAACCTAAGGATCTACCCTTTGATCACACTCATAAACACTATTGAAAGATGTTTTTCAAACACTCCCCAGCAATAAAATGATCTAGTAATACAAGTATAGAAGATTGAATTTAATGAATAATACACTTGTATTAATAAGAGAGAGAAAATAAGGGATTTGATGCTCGGTAGTTGTTACAAATGAATGCTTCGCTGTTGTGAAGTATTTTCTAACCTCCCAGGCATGTATATATACTTCTCTCTTGATTTAGGACCGTTGTGAGACATAATAGAGCTGTTGTGGTATGTCATGGTTCGCATTTAATGCACTGTCAGAGTATGCTTACGTACGTTGAACAATACAAGACGTACATTGTGATTCTTGCATTCCAGATGACGTACGTTGTGTAACCCGTGATACGTCGATCATAGCTCATTTTCCAGATAACGTACGTTTAATTTGAAGACGTACGTTGTTTTGTCATGAAAGTTGTTTAGTAGCTTTTGTTTCTCATCCGAGATTTATCCCGTACGTTGAGCCTAAACTATGTACATTGTCTCACATTATGACATACGTTTTTTCATTACCATAACGTACGTTGCAAAGCTTCACTTTACCATTGTACTTGAATTTTGTCTTGATCCATATGGAGAACAAACATTTATTATCTGATCTTTAAATCTTTTCTTTATCTTTAATATAAGACGTACATGTTAATTATACCAAAACGTACGTTGAACATAATCTTTTCAAACCTTTGAGTTTCCCAGGTGTCTGATGTACGGTGCCTGTTCTTTAGACGTACGTTGTGACTATGGAAGACATAAGTTGCGATTGCTAAAAGGTACTTTATGAAGAATTCATTTCATTTTTGGTTTTGTTCATTATCAAAACATAAAAAGATCTAAATGTTGACCACCTTTCTTCCAACAATCTCTCCCTTTTTGATAATAACAAAACACTTAAACTCCCCCGGAATAAATGCACAAAAAGAATTGAAAATTGGATCAAATGTTTTGATTTGTCCTACGTAAAATAAGGATTTTTGCTCAAGTTGATAGCACTTGTATTGTCACAAAAGATAGGAACATTCTTAAGAACAATACCATAATTGAGCAATTGATTTTTAATCCATAAAAGTTGAGCACAAGAGCTTCCTAAAGCCACATATTTGGATTCGGCTATGGAAGTAGCAACACTTGTTTGCTTCTTGCTTGCCCAAGAGATTAAAAATGATCCTAAAAAATGACATGTGCCACTAGTGTTTTTCCTATCTAATTTACAACCACCAAAAATCGGCATTACTATAAGCAATTAAATCAAAATCAAGATAAGAAGGATACCACAAACCTAAACCTATTGTGCCAATCAAGTAACGAAAAATTCTTTTGCAATCAATCAAATTAGACTCTTTGGGATTGGATTGAAAATGTGCACATAAACATGTAGCAAACATAATATTGGTTCTAGAAGCGGTTAAGTAAAGTAGGGATCTGATCATAACTCTATAAAGCTTTTGACCCATCGGTTTCCCTCCCTCATCTTTATCAAGTTTTAATGTTGATGACATTAGGGTAGACACTTTTTTGCTTCCATCCATTTTGAACTTCTTTAGCAACTCCTTGTTATATTTAGATTGATGAATGAAAATCGCATCTTCAAGTTGTTTGCTTTGAAGTCCAAGGAAGAAAGTAAGCTCCACCATCATGCTCATTTCAAATTCTCCCTTCATAAGATCATAAAAATCTTTGCACATAGAAGGGTTAGTAGCACCAAATATAATATCATCTACATATATTTGGCAAATAAGCATATCATCACTATTTTTCTTAATAAAGAGAGTATTATCATCACTATTTTTCTTAGTAACCTCAAACAATAATAATCTAACAATCCTAAGCATCCATTGCAATAAAATCACTCAAAATTTTGAAACCCTAAACAATTCAGCCTAAAATGAAACTCTGATATTAATGCATGAAAATGATGAAATGGAGAAATTAGAAACTTGATCTTACCTCCAAAGATGTTATGGAATGATTGAAGAACAATGAGGGGAGAGTTTCAGAAGAGTTAATAGTGATTTCGAGTGAAAATGAGGCAGAAATGACAAAGGAAGTCGGGTTTTGGGGTTATAAAACGAGGTATAGATCGAAATGCACCGTTTTAGCAAAAACAAAGGCAACGTACGTCATTTGTTACCTCAACATACGTTGTCTATAACCTTCACGTACGTCCTAAGCCATCAACGTACGTTATATAGCATCCAGTGCCAAAGAATGCATATATGTAAACAAATAGTGATATCTTACGAACCGACATAATCAAACAAGTGAAAACATCCACACCGCATCTAGAAAAATAACGCCCTGGGCTCGCAATCCAGATATGCAAACTTACATTAACATTTTAGAATATGCATAAACAAAGGCAAAAGGTACAAAAAATCTATATGTAGAGACAGATGGTGCAGACGTATAGTCCAACTGAATCATACAAGCACGAATGCTCACATGCATCTCAATAGAGTGAAGTCCCTTCAGAACTTCCATTAACACTCGACAAAATTTGGTTGCTTGCTACACAACATTCTATAGCCTACGCATTGCTCTATCAAAGGCCTATATATGGAACAACGATTGGTATAGTAGTACAATTTCAAATTGTTCCTACCATCGACTAACATTAGCGATCATCTATAGAACAGATCTGGGATAGAATTCTTAAGGAACAAAACTTAAGATATCAAACAGTGCAAGGCACAAAGAATCAAAAGTGCATATTCTCAAAGCCAATGAATTATATGTCTAAGAGCACAAATTCAGACACTTATCAAAGATCAAACTACAGAGGTTCCAACAAACAGACAAATAATAAGAGTAAAAGAAAATAAGCCAGACAACTTTTGACAAGGTTACCTGGATTAAAATATGTCATCACAAATGAAACCCAACAAAAACCATAGAGCTCAGAGGGAATACAACATATTCAGATATTGCTAACAGAGATAACATAAGGAGATACCACCTTTGTCATAGACTTTTCAATATCTCTCAAGCTCTGAATCCCACTAACTTTTGTAATTTCACTAGGGCCATCTGATATGGTGAAACCGACTTCGGATCGACACTGTACTACACGTTCATCGCAAATCCATTACCCATTTAAGTGTGAATCCCAAAAATTCCTTAGCAACATATCAAAAAATTATGCACCACTAGCATGTCTCCTAAACTCATTTCTGAGCCCTTGATATTCGGTTGGCAATAATCCATATACGATTTACCAATGATACGCTTATCGCGATATCAAAATTCGCTTTGACCTGATGGTCAAAAGCACACCCACTTTGCAAAGCGATCTAAGGTGACATACCAAGCTAGAATATGATTCCTACCAAGATAAGTTCAAATTCTATTCAATTTGATGTTGTAAGACAACTGCCAAAACACGCCTATCCATGGCGATCACACAACTCCATAACTCAGATTTAGCTAAGACATTGCTACTTAGAAGTGACCAAGCTTCTAAGGATTTTCCTAACGAATACCACCAGTTTATGTAATATCTCGAACTTTCCAATTATGATCCCCATAGTTTTCAAATATGATATGGAGGACTTTTGGGAATATCAGTGGATGGTGAATGATGTTTATGATGAAATCATGTTAGGTTGATGTTGATAAGTGTTAGAAATGATCCGGAACGAGTTCGGTAACAAGAGAAGTCAAGAAAGGAGAAACAAGGCTTATAACGTACGTAGTTATAGGAATAACGCACGTTATGATAGCCTAACGTACGTAAGATTCAGGCTAACGTATGTTAGGCACTATTTTTGCAGAATACGTGTTTTCAACAATTGACGTACGTGTGCTGGGTTTCCATGATGATTCACGTATGTGAGATGAATAGTGACGTACGTGAGGCCGGGCCTAGTGTGTCCATACTTGATTTTTGAGCCCCGATAACGTATGTGAGATGTCCATACACGTACGCAAGGGTACCCTAATGTACGTGAGACATAGATTGATGTATGTGAGGTGTGTTTTAGACGCCTTTAAAGCATTGAACAAACCCGATTTCCTCATTTTCTACTCTCCCAAATCACTCAAAACTCTCTCAACGCGTCTAGGATTTCAGAGCTTGGTTCGTCCATCATCCATAACCATTTTAAGAGGTAAGATTGCAACTCTTTCTTGGATTTAACATCTCTTTCATTCATGAATCCATCAAATCTGTTTTGACCAAATGGGTCTAGGGTTCGAATTTTTGGATGATTCTTAGTTAATGGATGCTAAGGGTTGTTAGATTAGAGTTCATTGAGGTTAAAGAAACATGTTTCAAGCCTTGAATCTACAGATTTGATGATTTATTGTGTTGGCTAGGGTTAGGTTTGGTTTTGATGATTTCCGGAGCTATTTGGAGTTTGTTTGATAGAATTAATGATTGATTAATGTTTATGAACGTGTTTAGGAGCAATGTGAGTGATCGAAAACATTGATTAATGACCGAATCAAAAGTTCAGTATTTTTTAGAATAAAACTTTAGGTTTCGGCATTTTTGAAATTTCTGAAAAGTTGAAGCTAGATTTATAATTTAGGAAACTTGAGTTCCAGAAATGTAATATTGGAAAAGTTAAGGTATAAATTTGTAAATTCTAGAATTTATGGAGACTAACTTGTAATTTTATAAGTTAAGGATTAAAGAGTAATTTATGAGGATTCAGGGATGAATTTGAGAATTCTAACTTATGGAGAACCTATTGGTAGTTTGAGGATATTTTAAGGAATATATGGAGATTTGCCAAGTCTCGGGGAATAAGGCATAATTTTATAGTAGTCGGCGACCAAACTGTAATTTTACGTAGATTATGGATTTATGATCGATAGTGATGGAAACACATCCGATATATGTTTTTAGCGGTTATGAGGGTTTACATTGCATTTGCATATCATGTATATAGTATGACCACAGTACCACATTCTGATTCATGTTATGTATCTCTATGTTCAACTAGTTGTCTGTGCCAGCGAGGCCAACCACCGACCAGTGGGGCTTGACTGGTGATCCAGCTTGGACATCCAAGTGAGTGGATAGCAGCTTTAAATACATAGGTTGTGTCTTGAAACTCCTATTATGTTTTATGATGTACTGGACATTATTATGTTTTATGATGTTCTGGACATGATTATGAGAATGGACTAATCTAAGGATTGGTTAAATGACTAAAATGATTATGTGATTTTTATAATCAACCTTATGTTTTATGAAATGGATATATATATATATATGTATTATATATCTTTTCTATGATATCAAATGATGAAATGCATGTCGATGATTTATGCTATGAAATATTATGGTTTTGTTTTTATAATACGGGACACCTATGCTATGGGGTCGAAGTAGCCTTTGGTATACCAATTATATATATGTACTATGAAATCCCAGCTACCAGGATGCCGGTAGCCACGTGTTCTGGTCCAACACATGAATTATTATGATGATGGCCAACTCCACATCACCCATGTTATATGGTACCATGAGCACATCATGGTATATGGTGCCACGAGCACACCCATGATTATGGTCCCTTATCAAAGCTATATGTTTTCACTATGAAACTATGTTTTAAGAATCGAATGATTATTACGTATGTGTTTCATGCTTGCTAGATGCTTTGCTTGCGAATGATTTTGAAATGACTTTCGAAAAGCTATTACCTATAGCATGTCTATGTATATGTATACGTCTATACCTGCATGTGGTATTTTAAACTATTTTCAAAATAGTCTTTGTGAGGCACGTATGAGGCGGTCTGGAGTGTTTTCCCACACTGGCCCTTTACCCGCTTTTCTTTCTATGTCTACTGTTGGTTTTGTCCCGCAGGTTGACTACTTTTGACTACGACAACATTTTCGCATTTTGGGTACCAGTGATGTGTCATTTGGTTAGTGACGCCCTTTTGATCGGGCTTTTATGTTTATGATGTTAGAGCTCTACACCAGGATATTGCCGGGTTATTGGGTTACCTTTATACTTTGATGTATTTTTGATTCATTACTATATTCATATATATGTTTTGAATACTTTATATATGATATATGTTTATTTTATCGTATGTTTTAAATAATAAATGTCTTGATTAAATAAATGTTTTAATCAATTGAATTTGGATAGTAAGTTATGAACCATGAGGCTTGTGCGAGATGGGTCGGGCTCTCATAGAAGGTTCGCCTTGTACGCCAGTCACGGACTTGCTACGGGTCGTGACATTAACATATTCCAATAGAATGTGAAGCACAATTGAATGCAAAACACCATATTCAAACAACATGCATACGACAATGTACAGGAGTCCAAATGGATATATCTAAAAATATACAAAAACTCACAGAAGTCCAAAAAGATATATGCTAAAGCCTCTAGAAATACACAGATGTTCAAAGGGATACATACGAAATATCCAGACTGCAAACTAGCTAAGTCTGAACATCATCGTTCTTCCATGTTGTTACAACAAGAATCCTTCACAGAGTAGAAATAGGTTGGCTTACTAAGAATAACTTTAGGGTACAGCTTCATCAGGCTTACCAAAGCAAATTAGACGCAATTACATTAAGGCATTGCCAAGGTGGCATTGCTACAAATAACAGAACAATTACAGATATTTCTAAGAAAAGCAGAATAGCATATACAATCATTACGACGGGAATAAAATGAGTACAGACACTATTAGGAAAAATAGCTTACAGAAAGTACCCGAGAAATTAGTCAATTGATGACCTAATCTAAGGTCTAAAAAATCAAAATCCATTACGGAACTCATTCTGATTTAGTGATTAAAAACATATTCTTTTCACAAAGCCATTCGAAGTGGTATGCCAAATTAACAACCAATCCATACCAAAGATAACCTTAACTCCTCATGTCTATCACTAACGAACCAACTATCAATTCTCGCTATAGAACGACGATTCAGGTAAACCCTATATCTTGAGGGAACTAAGTCATCTATACTCAAAAAATGAATAACGAATTTTTGAATAGTGAAATCCACAAGCAATTGCAGATGGTCAACACAACAGATAATTACGCAACATCATAATCAAGCAAAGTATTAGGAAACTTAAAGATAGTGGTGTTCCGAAATCATATAACGTATTCTAGGAAGTTGAGTGTCAGGGAGGTACAGTTCATGGTTCAATAAGAATAGGAATCGACTGACGAATCGAACGATAGTCTTAAGACTGTCCTACTCTTTCTCACTTCTCCTACGAGACCATTCAGAAGATCTCATGCTCATACTTCAAAGGTATTTGCATTATGGTCAAGTCTTGAAAGATGTTCTCAAGAACATCTCTCAAAGAGGTAGTGTGAAACTATTACAGAAAGGTGATACTTCAATCTACAAATTTATATGCAAACAGCTTGTAACACCCATACCTATATAACATATATTTACATAACTCGGTAACGTAAAAAAATATTGCATATATATCAGTGTGATTACAGCAAGTACAAGTTACCAACACAAATATGACCGAACTATAAAAATTCGTCAACATGTAATATACAACATATAGTACAAGTCAAGTCTAGCAGACTTGGTACAAAACATGATGAGCTATTAAGATCTCATTTTCTAACACCCTATATGCACATGTGTGATGGAGAGAGAGTGATCGTGGCATCCAGACCTTTGTCGCGATGGTGTATCTACAAGCCTGCAAATCGGCTTAAAAGCTAATCTCTGATACCTGGAAAAATTTTGCGCTTTATATGAGTCGCAACTCAATGAGGAACCCAGTAAATATCAAACAATATATAATAAGGTATCATATATACAATCAGCTTAATATTTCACAAGTAAACCATATAAGATAAGAACATCAATTGAGAATGCAATGTTGTTCTGTTTAATTCGGTAATGGCGCACAACATGTCAAGTATTGCCCGGGTTTCCAATATAACAGATCCCATGGATCTTTCCAATACCAATAGAATTGACCCGTAGGTCTGATCACATAAATCAAATAAATCGCTGGCCAGCTCAATATAGTAGAATGGATTCTAGAGGTGACTCATACGAGTTTTAGCTGTGTATAACACTTAGTTCCATCTACTTTCTTATATAACCAATATAGTAGAATGGACTAGAGGTGGCTCATATGAGTTTTAGCTACATATAGCACTTAGTTCCATCTACTTTCTCATATAACCAATATTTCTAATATAATTGCAATACCTGAACATATCGGCCAATACTATTCCTTTTTAACCATCTCAAATCAGATGCAACACATATACACAAATGTATCTCAATATTATTCCCAAATATCCTTTCTAATAACATTCTAATAACTCACATATTAAGTCTAGCATATGAGCATCAATACTTCAATGCATATCAAATAGGAATTTACCAATTGCACATAGTCAGATCATATAAAAATTCACCAATATTCTAGACACATAAATAAACAAATTTTATGATTTACACCTCGACTACATCCGTCTGTAAATGCCTCAAAACAGGGTTACGATACAGACTGAAATCTAGACATAATCAGACCCATATTTCAGTTCATATGTGTTGTATGCTCAACTCATGTTCCAATCAGAATCAGACCTCTAAATACATGCTCTAATGCATATTAAACATGTATGAATGAAGAGAAATACTTACTTCACTCCTATGATGCAGTAGATGCAAAAACCCATAAATCAATATGCTAAGCCAAAGTGTTTTTCCCACACTTTCCTCTGCCTTTTCTCTCCTGTTTTCTCTCAACTCTATGATCTAAGAATGAAAATAATGAGAGCTGCTTGCCTTACAATAGCCCTTATATACCCTAAGCATGATGTGGCACCTGCTTAGGTGGTCCAATCAGAAACCACAATGTTTCCTCTTTTTAATATCTGTTTTTCTTATGCCCTTGACACCTATCACTCTCAAAAACTACAGATTATGCATGGTTATCCACCTAAGAATATTTACACAACCACCCCTATGAACTTAGGAAACCACCCGTTTAGATCTCTTCTTTAATAACTTCACTTTTGAACCCTTTATTACTCTTGCAACCCCCTCTAAAATATTCTAAAACCATATAGAACGTGTGTCAATAATATATACAATGCCAATTAAATGCGCAACTATGCACGTTGTATGCAATGCATGCTCATATATATGAAATTTGGGTCATGGGTGTAACAACTTTAAGTCATTGAAAAACGCATATGCACAGAGAATTCTGATTGCTTCAAGTCTTGCCACTAGTGCAAAAGATTCTTCAAAATCAATGCCTTCTTTTTGTAGATATCCTTGTGCAACAACTCTGTATTTGTTCTTTACCACCTTTCCTTCTTCATCTTCTTTGTTCCTAAATGCCCATTTTGTTCCAATGATCATAACTCCATCCGGTCTAGGAACTAGCTCCCAAACTTCATTCCTTGTGAATTGGTTCAACTCTTCTTGCATGGACTGAATCCGATATTCATCCTCCAAAGCATCATTCACATTTTTTGGAACTATTTGAGATATAAATGCCTAGTTGGAAGCTTGTTGTATAGCACTTCTAGTTGAGATTCCTTTTGACACATCTCCAATTATAAGATCTTGTGGATGTGACTTTGCATATTTCCATTCTCTAAGCAAATCATTGTTTTTTACATCCTTGGATTCTTTTTGAACTTGCTGAGATGATTCATTTTTGCTGTCATTTATGTTCAAATCCTTCATTTTGTCTCCAATACCTGAGCTATCATTGTCATCATCCAAACTAGGCACACAATGGTTATTCTCATAAAAAATAATACGTATGGACTCTTCAACCTTTTTTAGCCTACTGTTAAAGACTCTATAAGCCATTCTAATCGATGAGTATCCAAGGAAACTACCCTCATCAGATTTAGCATCAAACTTTCCTAAGGTCTTCGTCCCATTGTTATGAACAAAACACTTGCTACCAAAAGCATGGAACTAGGAAATGTTAGGCTTTCTATTTTTTCACAACTCGTAAGGTGTTTTCTTGAGTATAGATCGCACATAAGCCCTATTAATTATATAGCAAGTTGTATTTAAAGCCTCTGCCCAAAAATACTTAGTAAAATCATTCTCACTTAACATTGTCCTTTCCATTTCTTACAAAGTCTATTTTTCCTCTCAATAACTCCATTTTGTTGAGGTGTCCTTAGAGCTGAAAAATTGTGCAAAATTCCAAACTCCTCAAAATAGGATTCAAATGGCTCACATGAGAATTCTCCACCTCTATCACTCCTAATGGAGGTAATGGTGTAGCCTTTTTCATTTTGGACTCTTTTTCCATAAGATGCAAATATATGAAAAGTTTCATTTCTATGTGCTAAAAAGA
>CAODLS010376320.1:0-20444 GCA_948243855.1 Flueggea neowawraea
TGTGTGTGTGTGAATATATTTATATATATCAAATTCAAAAACAGAGTACTGATTATCAGATTACATAATCAGGTTATTAAATTAGCTAATCATTAGATTAGTCCAATTTCAGAAAAATATCTAGTACAACAAAAACAATGGAGGTTTCAAGACACAACCTATGTGTCTGAGGCTGTCATCTACTCACTTTGATGTTTGAGTTGACAATCCAATCAAACGCCACTAGTCGGTGGCTGGTCGTGCTGACAGGAACACGAAGCTGAAACAAAGATATTGAAAACAAAGTATATCAGAAACAGAGCAAATGAAATACTGGTACTGTTGTTGTACCGAAATGCGTGCACATGCATATGCAGACCCCAAACGCTTAAACAAATCCCAAAAACTCATTTCTTACGAAAGTCTAATATAATAGATCAAAAATTATACCTCGGTGTAAAATTACACTTTGGTCTTCGGACTTTGAAAAATTACCACTTGGTTTCCAAAATATACAAATTCATAAATTAATCCAAAAACTCTAAAATTATTAAGACCTAAAAATCTCCAAAATTTCCAGATTAATCTCTAAATATATGCAAAATTATATTTTGACCCCTAAATGTAAAATTACACAATGGTCCTCCAATGGCAAATTACACAAATGGTCCCTACTTCCGATCCACTTGATTCCAACCATACCATTCACTTCTAGCATCCTATAGGATACAAATCAAACACACATTTGCATCAAACAACACAAAAATCATTATCTCTTTACAAAAATCCGTCCATAACCCTAACCCTCCATAAAACACCATAGTTTCTTGCATTTCAAAGACCTACCAACATAGTTCTATCAAAATCCTACTCAAATCCATCATAAAACCTCAAAAATTTCAGACCAAGATCATATACCAAACCAATTTGTTCTTCCTTTCAAGAAAACAACAAAACCCAAGTAAAAATGGCAACAAAATTGAAAATAAATCAAGAAGAGAAGTCATTCTTACCTCAAAGAACCAATAGTGAATCAAAAAGAGGCTAAGAGGTGGAATTTGAGATTTTGGAGGCAGGTTTGAGGAGTGAAAATGAGATAGAACTTAGTGAGGGTTGGATTAAGGTTTATATAAGCAAAACGGTGGTATTTTGGGCACTTCCCGTGTGTTTTGGTAAGACATGGGCAGGGACACGGATTTTGCTCGTGTCTCTGCTTGTGTAATGCCTAGACACATTTAAATGGAAGACACGGGCACTTATTCAAAGACATGGGCAAACACTCGCAAGACACAGACACGAATTCGTGTCTTTGTCTCAGGCCATATAAGACACTGTCAAAGCATTCCAAATATGGTCAAAAGGGTTGTTCGTTTCCACATCAGTGTGCTATAGAAAAGTGATTTTTCTAGCTTAAAAACACCTCATTCGATCACACAACCATCCAATATGATCAAGGGAGAAAAAATCAACCTAAATCCATCAACATTCACTACCCAAAACACCAATCATTGGTTCAACCATAAAATCAAAATAAAAAGTGAACTCAATCACCCTCGAACACCAA
The DNA here is from genome assembly GCA_948243855.1 of Flueggea neowawraea. Lineage (NCBI taxonomy): Eukaryota > Viridiplantae > Streptophyta > Magnoliopsida > Malpighiales > Phyllanthaceae > Flueggea > Flueggea neowawraea. The sequence goes on from CAODLS010376320.1 coordinate 1,544, forward strand.
TGAATAGAGATGTTACAATTATGTTGGAAACTTGGGGCAATACTTGATATGTTAGGCAATTACCAAATTAAATGGACTTGTATTGCATATGTACTTATTGTATTTGAATATTTTATTACTTATTGGATTGCTTGTATATATTGTACCTTTATATAATGTTTAATATGTGTTGAGTTCGTCATTGAGTTGTGACTCATATAAAACACAAAATTTTTCTCATGTACTAGCAAGTCAGTTTTTCAACCGATTTCTAGACTGGTATATATATATATCATCGTGACAGAGGTTTGGATGTTGTGATCACTCTCTTTCCTTACTATGTATGCATGTAAATAGGGTTTAAGGATGAGATTCTTAAGGCTTATCATGCATAGTATTTTTGTTTGGCTTGTACTATATGATATATACTTTATATTTATGAGTTTTACTAGTTTTATCTATGAACATCTTGCTATGAATCTTCTATATATGTAAATGTTATTATATGCTATGGATTATATAGATATGTATTATAAGAGTTTGGCTGTTACAAAAAGAATTTGAATTTATTGAACAAGCAAATTTACCCTCCTTTTGGATTGCATAGTATTTTTGTTCACCAAACTTGGCTTGTACTATATGATATAGCAGCTGTCTATCCACATCGCATAAGTGAATATAGATGGAAAGGTTTATAAGTATAACGACTTGACTGTTGACTTCGGTTTTGATGATGACGTGCACAAAACATCCATGAAAGAGGTGCAAAGTTGTAAACCTGGTGATTCATGACCACAAAGTACGCATATGATAATCTAAGCACATTGATTGATGCAACGATGCCTCCTACGCATGAAGAATGTGAGCGCATGTAGACTTGTGTATTAGACCTTGCTTTAAGAGCGTAGAAAAGACAAAAAGCACATAGATAAGAAGCATATCTCACTAGAATCAATATTTGCTTATCTATGCACGTAGTAGGTGTTACTACGCACGTTGATGAGGGTTCAGCCTAATGAGGAGACACTATATAAAGGCAGAGGCACATTGAATAGCAAAGCAAAACACGTAGAGGAGTAAAGGCGTAATCTTTGAAGAATATGGATTTACGCACGTAGAAGAGAGTGCTACTCATATAAACGAGCTGCAGATGTTGAAAAAGCCAATATGCTCCTCAGAAATTTGAATTTGAATATTCTCTGACATAGTCACTTGAAGAATCAAATGCACTATCTTTGAAAAAAGAGCAATTACACAAATAGAAGAGAGTTTTGCGCATGTAGAAAGCCACTGGGTGAAATTGCATATTTTGGCATTCAGATCAATGCATGCAGAATGTGGTACAATGCATGTAGATCCTGAGCCTATGCATGTAGAAGAGTAACAAGGCACATAGATGCTAATTTAACCAAGGTCGTGATTACTAGGTTCAAAGCAATGCACGGAGAAGGAAGATCAAAATGCATAGAACTCAGTTGGAACAAGGTACTACCCATATAGATTGTGGCTAAACACGTAAAAGGCAGTGATGTAATACCCCGCCTATTTCGGATATCTTTTTATAGCGATTGAAGTTTGATTGATGATATTTGATGCTCTATGAGGATGAGCATGTGTGGGTTGGTGTTGTAGAACCTTGAGAATAACGAGTTACTTAGGTGCACACTTCGTGCAGTGTTAGTGGTCTGGAGAGTGGATAACTCGAGTAAGTGAAAGATGTAACTCGAGTTGTATGACCCCTATACAACTCGAGTTAGCCAATATTATAACTCGAGTTATATAAGATCCATATAACTCGATTTAACCTTTGTGTAACTCGAGTTATATGTACAAAAGTGGGACGATGTGTTTCAGTGCTCTTTGTCTTTAAAGACCCAACTAACCCGAAATCAGTCATTTACTCCACTTCATTGCTTCCAGATGCTCCCAAACTCTCTCAAGTAGTTCCTCAACACTTCCTACGAATTTCTTGAGGTAATATTAAGTTCCAAATCCTCTCTTCCTTCATACATTCTGCAAGATTGAGCATATTGGGGTGTTAGAGTAAAATGGGTTTGAATTAATTTAGTTTGGCAATTTTTGGGTGATTCAGAGTTATTCTGTTGTAGTTGGGCATAGATTAATGTTTAGGAAGTTGATTAAATTCAATGCATGTGTTTAGAAGTGATTTTTATCGGTTGCATTGAGTGATTCGTCAATTTGGGACAATCTGGGTAAGTGACTTACTGGAGTTATATTTTGGATAACTCGAGTAACCTAGGCCCCGATTTACTCGAGTTATATTTCGAGTAACTCGAGTAAATCAGAACCCATACAACTCGAGTTAGCCACTGAGTAACTCGAGTAAACCGTGGTTCTGAGGGACCAAAATGTGATGTTTCGTATTTGGCAATTTCGGAGAGTTCGAGAGCTCTTTTGAAGAATCTGACTACTTGAAAAAGTTGTCCCTGAGCCTCGTAAAATTGACTAGAGGGGCAAGTTTGTAAATTTTACGAGGCCCAGGGACAAAAACATAATTTTACATTGGTCAGGAACCAAACTGTAATTTTACGTAAATTCTAATTTTTTTGGGTCGACATTGTTATATCTTTGATCGATATGGGTTGTTGGGGTACTGTTGGTACGTTCAAGTCTCCATATGTATGTGCACGCATTTCACTACAGCCACAACTACTAGAGTTTTGATTACTTTGTTTCTGATACATTTGTATTTTGGCATATTTGTTCAGTTTCATGTTCCTGTCAGCGAGAACAGCCGCCCGCTAGTGGTTTTTGATTCATAGAGCTTGGATATCCAGGTGAGTGGATAACAGCTTCAGACACATAGGCTGTGTCTCGAACTTCTATATATGTTTTTGATGTGCTGAACATAATTATGAATATGGACTAATCTGAGGATTGGCGAAGTAATAAAACTGAGTATGTGATTAAGTATTAAGTATTTGATTTTTGAATTTGAAAATGATATATATATATGTTTTATATATCTCTTCTGATTTTGGCGCTGCTTTGCATGCTTTGATTTTTATACTACGTATTAGTATAAATTAGTTTTTCGATTTAGGGATACTTGTGCTATGAGGCACGTAGCATTTGGTATACCATTGTTTTGAGAAATCACAGCTACCAGGGATGATAGTAGCCATGTGCTCTGATCCAACACATGATTGGATATTGATTAGTGGTTAGTCCACAACACTTCATGATTAGTGGCAGAGTCCATATCACGTTTGCTTTAGTCCCTTATCGTTTGTATTCTGTTTTGACTATGAGAATTATGATATTACGTTATATGATTTTGACTTCGATACTAGTAGTATCATTTGAGAGTGCATGTGTTTGTTTTATTTGTAAATGTTTTCGAAACGTTTATTTAAAAATGTACTACGTATATAGAGTGTATATATATACATATATCTATTATACCGTGTGTGGTATTTTGAAAATGTTTTCAAACCAGTCTTTGTGAGGCACACATGAGGCAATCTGGAGTGTTTTCCCTCACTGGGTTCTGACCCCCTTTATTTTCCATGTTTGTCGTTTCTCTATTACAGGTTGACATTTTGTCTCGACAACCATTTGGCATCCCAGTCCAGTGAGGTGTTCTTCATTTTGGTTAGTGATACACTATCTGTCGGGTACTCTGTCTGTTTAGGGCTCCGAACTGGGATATTGTCGGGTTACTGGGTTACACTTTTGTCTTTTGGGTTTTCTGCACTTATATTACTTTTACACTTGTATTTGATTTTTCTTTGGTAAATATATTATTATAATATTTAATTTACATATATATATTTATTGTATATATGCTTTCGTATAAATGTGTTTTACCCAAATGTTTTAATAAAATAATAAATGGGTAGAGTTTTGACGCTTTGGAAGGCTTGTGCAGGATGGGTCGAGCTCCCATAGACGGTCCGCCTCATACGCCGGTCATGGTTCAGAAATGGGTCGTGACAAGTGACGTCATTAAAGGACAAAAATCTCTACTATCTCACAACGGCTACTTTGAGGCTCCTAACGACTATATTCTTTCAAGTGGCTATAAATAGACGTCCTAGAGCAGAAGGAAGGAGAGAGAAACAAAAGAGAGACCTTTGCCAAGACTTGATATTTATTTTCTCTCTCACTTATACCTTTCTAACCCATTTGAGCTATTTACTTGCAATTTGATTTTTAAGTTGGTGTGAGCTTTAATTTGTTATACTTTTAGGTTGATTTTGTATCAAATAAGGTTGTTTGCTTGGGATAGATATGTCTACTTATTATGCCTTAGAAAAATAAGTGTGGTTTCTAATGGGCCTTAAAAAACTAGGAAAATGGTTCGCTAGTTGAGCCCGCAAAAACTAGTGGTTTGGTTTACTTGTTTGATCTTGAAAACAAGTGGCAACAATTTTCTAGTTGAGTCCGTAAAAACTGGGGAAACAATTTGCTAGTTTCGCCTGCAAAAGCTAGTGGTCTGGTTTGCTTGTTTGTCCTTAAAACAAGGTGTAACAATTTGTTTGTTGAGCCAGCAAAAACAAGTGTTGTAAACGGTTTCCCTCCACCTGCAAGTGGGGAGATAAAGGATTGGAATTTTCTAGTGGATCTGGAGGAGTGGACATAGATCAAAGAGGACCGAGCCTTTATAAATAAGATTTGTTCTCTCTTCCCTTACTCTTCACTTTACCTTGCTTTGTATTTGCCTTATCTTGATTGTGAATTGATGTTTTATTACTTCCGCATTTAACTTTGATTTTGTTTGTAAAAGACTTTGTTATTTGGTTTAGTTTGCAAAAGATTTTCAACAAAGTTTTTTTAAACTCCTTAGAACTCCAATTCACCCCCCTCTTGGAGTGCCATTTATATTGGGACCAAGTATATTTTACATTTGGTATCAGAGCTAGTGCTCTTGATATTTTGTTTTGGCTTAACATCTAAAGAGTTAAAGATTCCAAAAATGGTATTCTCAAATGATATTTCTAGATATGAAGGGTTGGCAATTAATAGAGCTCCCTTCTTTGTTGGCAGTAAATATATTTATCGGAAGACTAGAATGATAGTATTTATCAAGTGTGAAGATAAAGAAATTTGAAATGTAGTGGAAACTGGTCTGTATGTTCCAAAGAAGATAGTAGATGGAGTTGAAACGCCCAAATCGAAGGCATAATAGATTGATTACGACAAAGAAATGGTGCGCTACAACAACAAGACTATGCACATAGTTTTTTGTGCATTAATCAAAATTCTATTCAACAAAGTTCAACAATGTGAAAATGCACATGAGATTTAAAGGACTTTAGAGATCACTTATAAAGGCATCTCACCTCATAAGTCAAAGAGAACAAGATCTCCCTCTTTGTCCACAAATATGAGCTATTCAAAATGGAGAAGGAAGAATCTATTCAAGAAATGTTTGATCACTTCAACAATATCATCAATGGTCTCAAAGCTCTTGGGAAATCATATTCAAATTCGGAGCTTATGAGAAAGTTGTTGAGGTCACTTCCAAAATCATGAGCTTCCAAGAAAGATGCCATACTATAAGCCAAAGATATTTCTTCTTTTCCATTGGAGGAATTGCTAGGATCCTTACTCACATATGAAATGGATTTGGAGGAAGAAGATGAAGGCAAAAAGAAGAAGAAGAAGGATATTGGCATTGCTCTCAAAGCTTCTTCGAAATACATTAAATGCTCAAGTGAAGATGAGGATGAAAAACAAGATTTTAAGGATGTCAAGTACTTCACAAAGAAATTCCAAAAATTCCTTCACAAAGAAAGAGTTGCAAAGGAGGAAAGCAAAAAGAAGAGCAAACTCATTTGCTATAAATGTCATGAATCGAGACATGCTAAACCAGACTGCCCACACTTGAAGAAATATAGCAGAAGGAGAAAAAGAAGAATTCTTGACTATATCTCAAGTTCAAGTGATGATGATGATGATGCAAATAATGAAATTGGAAGGATATGCTTGACTGCAATCAAAGTCAAGGAGAAAATTACAAATGTGGTACCCTTTCCTTGAACTCAAATTTTGCTCTATTTTCTATTTTTTTTTGGTTTGTATATGCATTTACTTATTTATTGACTGAATATATTTTTGCATTGATTTGTTGATTGCATATATTGAGTTTTTGAAATTCAAAGAGGGAGATATATTTTTGATGATTGATGTGCACATTTGAAACAAAAAAAAGGGGGAGTTTTGGCTTCAAATGCTTTCATTGGAAAATATATTTTACTTAGGAAAAGCTAAGTGTGCTAAAGGATTTTTCTCATATTTTTTGAAAAAGGGGGAGTAAGTTGATTTTGCATAATCTTTTTGACAATTACAAAAAGGGGAAAAAGTGTGCATGAATTTTTTTAAATGTTTTTAACAGTTGGCAATATACTTCAACATTTGGTATTATTATTGTCTTGAACATCATGATTATTATTTTGTTGGACTAACCAAGTAGCAATGAGTGAAATCCTTGATCAATTTGTTTATCATTGACTGATTAGATGTTCAAATTCATGAATATTTTGTTATCATCAATAAGGGGGAGATTGTTGACTTCGGTTTTGATGATGATGTGCACAAAACATCCATGAAAGAGGTGCAAAGTTACAAACCTTATGATTCATTGCCATAAAGTACATACATGATGGTCTACACACATTGATTGATGCAAAAATGGCTTCTACGCACGAAGAACGTGAGCAACACATGTAGACTTGAATGGCACTGGAGACACTAAGCATCAGGCCTTACTCTAAGCGTGTAGAAAAGACACAAAGCACGTAGATTAGAAGTCGATCTCACTATAATCAGTCTTTGCTTATCTACACACGCAGAAGGTGTTACTACGCACATTGACGATAGTTCAGCCTAATAAGGAGACACTATATAAAGGTAGAGGCATGTTGAATGGCAAAGCAAAGCACGTAGAAGAGTAAAGGCATGATCTTTGAAGAATATGGATCTACGCACGTAGAAGAGAGTGCTACCCATGTAGACGAGCTATAGATGTGAACAAAGCCAATAAGCTCCTCGAGAATTTGAATTTGAATATTCTCTGACACAATCACATGAAGAATCAAAGGCACTATCTTTGACAAAAATGACTACACACATAGAAGAGAGTGTTGCGCACGTAGAAAGCCACTAGGTGAAATTGCATATTCTGGAATTTAGATCAATGCATGAAAAATGTGGTACAATGCATGTAGATACTAATTTAACCAAGGCAATAATTACTTGGTTCAAAACCATGCACGTAGAAGAAAGATCAAACAGTACAAAACTCAGTTGGAACAAGGTAGTATGCACGTAGATAGTGGCTACAAACGTAGAAGGCAGTTACGTCATTGAAGGACAAAATTCTCTACTCTTTCACAAAGGTTACTTGAGGCTCCTAACGACTATATTCTTTGAAGTGTCTATAAATAGACGTCTCAAAGCAAAAGGAAGGAGAGAGAAACGAAAGAGAGGCCTTTGCCAAGACTTGCCATTTATTTTCTCTCTCACTTCTACCTTTTTAAACCATTTGAACTATTTCCTTGCAATATGATTTTTGGGTTCGTATGAGCTTTAATCTGTTATACTCATGGGTTAATTTTGGATTAAGCAAGGTTGTTTGTTTGGGGTAGTTATGTTTCCTTATTGTGCCTTAGAAAAAACAAGAATGGTTACTAGTGAGCTTTAAAAAACTAGGAAAATGGTTTGCTAGTTAAGCCCACAAAAACTAGTGGTTCGGTTTGCTAGTTGATCCCGCAAAAATTAGAGGTTTGGTTTGCTTATTTGGTCCTAAAAACAAGTGTAAAAGTTTTCTAGTTGAGCTCGTAAAAACTAGGGAAACAATTTGCTAGTTGAGCCTATAAAAACTAGTGGTTTGGTTTGCTTGTTTTGTCCTTAAAAAAAGGTGTAACGATTTGCTTATTGAGCATGCAAAAATAAGTGTTGCAAACGGTTTTCCTCCACTCACAAGTAAGGAGTTAGTGAATTGAAATTCTCTAGTAGATCTAAAGGAGTGGACGTAGGTCGAAAAGGACCGAACCGCTATAAATTGGATTTGTTCTCTCTTCCCTGACTCTTTCCTTTACCTTGCTTTATATTTGCCTTATCTTGATTTTGAATTGGTGTTTTATTGCTTCTGCATTTAACTTTAATTCTGTTTGTAAAAGACTTTGTTATTTGGTTTAGTTTGTAAAAGATTTTCAACAAAGTTTCTTCAAACTGCTTAGAACTCCAATTCAACCCCCTCTAGGAGTGCCATTTACATTGGGACCGAGTATATTTTACATTTCCTACCTAAGTAATACAAGCTTGAACTTTTGGGCTTAATGGTTGGAAGTCCATTAGTTATCATGTGTTGCTTAAGGACACCTGCGTGCTTATGCCGGGTTGTGATAGTTAATCTACCTATTTCTTTAATTTCTACTAGTTTTCTTTTATTGTTTAGATCGGTACATGTGATCCTATGAAATTGGTATCAGAGCAATATAGCTCCTCCCGTGGTTAATGACCAAAACTAGAATGGAAGCAAGAATTGAAAATTTGGAATCCAATAGGAAATAATTGAATGAACAAATGGAGAAAGTCAACTCTACCCTAGTATTAGTGATGCAGCAAATGAAAGAGATGTAACATAACCTTTAGCTGTTAACTCAAATGGCATCACGAATCATCTAGCGGAGTCGAGTACCACTCGTTCCAAAATGGCGAACTTGATAAGAACACTGAAGAGGACATGACCCCATGTCGGGCTAGGGGTTCTGGAACATGTGTGGGAATGACATCGTCACCCTAGGAAAATGGAGCTTTCAGTTATTGACGGAAAAGGTGTAGACCCTTGGATTCTATGTGCGGAGCATTGTTTCTCCACCAATTGATTGACGGATAGAGCGAAGAAGGACATGATTCCAAAGGAGATCCGGAGTTGGGGAACAACCACTGGAAGGAGAACACCACTTGATGAAGCTAGAGTTGCTAACACTGGATAGAGAAAGAGCTCATTTATGTTTCTATAGGGCAGAGTATGATATTAGACTTGAGTGGTTGGTAGCGTCTTTGGGTAAGAAGAAGGACGACATCGGGGGGTAGTTTTGAAAGAAGTTGCTATTTCAATTAGGATTGGTAATTGGGCCCCATCTAAAAATTGTGGTAAATGGGTTTTGGGTTGCCAATGCATTTCATTTGACCCAAAGATTTTAAATGGGCTAGGTGGCCAACGAGCTTTGGAGAATAGTGGGCTAAAAGAAGTAGACAAATTTGATGTGGGTTTTATACTAATGACTAGCAGGCTTTGGGTCATTCTAGGAATACAAAGCCATTCTGATCTTGTTCACAAAGAAGACAAATTTGATGTGGTAATTTGTAGGGGGTATTAAGGGAAACTTCCCCGAAGGTGAGGCCGATATGAAGAAAAACACAGCCAAATAGGGTATGCCTTGTTGTGGGATGCTAGGTTTGCCAATTTTTGAGTGTTCTACTAACTTAAAGGATGTTAGTATTTTGGACTACACCTGTTCTAAGCAAGCAATAGAAGATCCTTCTTTTGCAAAGGTTGTTTGGCACCCACCTTGAGGACATGATAGTTCTAAAGGGGCAAAGGAATGATGAGTCTTAGAATTAGAGCTAAATAATGTTAGTTTATGTAGTTATTAGTATCTATATTAGTGGAAAGCATTCTAGAGGGTTGAGGAGGCTTAGTTTGTTAAACTAGTAGTAGTATATAAGGGGTGAGAAAGGAATGGGAAGAGCAATAATAAATTAGTCTTTGAGTATTAGTTTCAGCTTTTGTCTTGGCAGAATGGTAGATTCTCAGATTTCTACTTGCTAGGCTCTAGAATTTCTATCATTGTTATCCTTGGCTCATATTATTAACCTTTATTTGTAATCTTCAATACCAGTCTACAATCTTCTCTATTTCTTTAGTTTTCTACTAGTTTTCTTCTGTTGTTTAGATTGTTGCCTGTGATCCTATCAAATTGGTATTAGAGCAACATAGCCCTTGCCATGGTAAGGACTAAAACTAGGATGAAAGAAAGAATCAAAAATTTGTAATCCAATAGGAAGGAATTGAATAAACAAATAGCAGAAGTCAACTCTACCCTGGTATTAGTGATGCAGCAGATGAAGGAGATGTAACACAGCCTTCAGTTGTTAACAACTCAGATGGTAGCTGTGAATCATCCAGCGAAGTCGAGCACCACTTGTTCCAGAATGATGGACTTCACAAGAACACTGAATGGAATATGACCTGATGTCGGTGTGGGGGTTGTGAAACATGTGTGGGAATGAGATGTCACCCTAGGAAAATGGAGCTTTTGGTTACTAACGAATAAGGCGCCGACCCTTGGATTCTCTAGGTGGAATGTTGTTTCTCCACCAATCGATTAACTAAGGGAGCAAAGAATGAGGCGGTTCCAAAGGGAGATCCGAAGTTGGGGGACAACCACTGGAGGGAGAACACCCAACTAATAAAGCTAGAGTTTCCAGTGTTGGATGGGGAGGGAGCTAATTCATGGATCTATAGGGTGGGGTACGGTGTTAGACTTGAGTGGTTGATAGTGTCTTTAAGCAAGAGGAAGGACAACATCATATAGCAGTTTTGGAAGAAGGTGTTGTTTCAATTAGGGTCTGTAATTGGGCTCCAGCTAAAAATTGTGATAAATGGGTTTTGGGCTACCAATGGGTTATATTTGCCCCCAAAGACTTTAAATGGGCTAGGTAGCCAATGGGCTTTGGAGAATAGTGGGTTAAAAGAAGTAAACAAATTTGATGGTGATAATTATACCGTGCACATACAATTATTTCCAATGTTTAGAGCGCATAGGTTACTTATGCATATTACACTTTGATTTCATCAAATTTCTTATACCTTCTGAATTCTCGTATACATGTTGCAAATTTTTTAAGCCACGTTGGACTCCCTCCTTTATCTCTCTTATCTAGTTCTCTCTCTGTTTATTCACTTTCTCTCTTTCATCTCTCCCTCTCCTCCTCTCTATAGTATTTCTATCTCTCTCATGTCCTCTATTGTCTTCACTTCTACTGCCTTCAACCTCCACTGTCTTGTTGTCCTCTTTGTTCTCAGCCTTCTCTGCGTTTTTTTTATTCCGTTATGTTCGTTCTGCTTATCTCGTATATGAATGTGCACTGTCCAGATCTGGGGGCGGTTTCTCTCTTCTCCTAGCTAAATCTGGTGGTGGTCTCTCTATCTCTCTCATCTTCACTTCTGCTACCTTTAACCTCGACTCTTTCATTATCCTCGTCTGTACTATTTGTTCTTGGCCTCCTCTGCATTCTTTTTTCCATCCCGTTATGTTCATTTTGCTTATCTCATCTACGAATGTGCATCAGCTAGATTTGGTGGCGGTTTCTCTCCTCACCTCGCCAGATTTGGCAGTGGTATCTTGTCTATGAATTAAATTGTCATCAACATGTTATGAAAAGAAAAAATTAGAGTTTTGTTTATTTGTTGTTTATATTTGTTTATATGTTGTTTATATTTGTTTATATGTTATTTATATTTGTTAATATGTTATTTATATGTTATCTATATATTGTATATATGTTGTTTATAAGCAATGTTCAATCAATTCCGATGAAGATATAAACATAAAACAAAATATAAATAAGATATCAACAATAAATGTATAACTTCGAGTTTTAAAAAAAGGTATAATATATAAACAAATATAAATAGCATATCAACAATAGATTTATAACTTTGAGTTTTAAAACAAGGTATAACATATAAACAATACATAAACAAATACAAACAACTTATAAACATGTTCTAAACAAGTTTTAAAAAAGTTTGAAAAATAACAAACTTTAAACAAAACGTAAACAAGTTTCAAACAAACCCGTAAAACATAATTTAGAAAATTTGTTGGGTACCGCATGTAACGTCGCGACCCCTGTCCGGACCATAACCAGCGTACGAGGCGGACCGTCTATGGGAGCCCAACCTATCTCACAAAAGCCTTGGAGAATCGGAAACTAAACCTAAAAATTCATTTATGAAAACATTTCCATATAAAACCATTTATGACATATAAGTTAACAAAAACTAATATATATCAGTATACCAAAATATAATTTTTGTAAAATCAAATACAAGACAAATGTATTATAAATCATGTTGGAGAATTTTCTCAGGGATGCCTTGGTTAAGTTTGGAAAGCAGAAGCGAGTTGGAGTAAGGCAAGAAAAACAACACCAAGATTTTTATAGTGGTTCGGCCAACCATGCATACGTCCAGTACCTAAGTATCACTTAGGCTTTCCACTAAAACAAAGATTGATTATGGCTCAATCCAATAAAGCCTTACACCAAGGTTGATTGTGGTCCAAACCTCTAAGACCAACAACATTGATTACGACTCATACCTCTAAGACCAACAAGGTTGATTATGGCTCATACCTCTAAAGCCAATAAGGTTGATTACGGCTCAAACCTCTAAGGTCATTACAATGTTGTTTTCCATAGGTTCACAACCAACCTTCCCCACACTCTCAAAGTGTTTAGAAAATTTTTACAAAAAACATGAAAGCTCTATGCTAGGAGTACATGTGTTTGATTGATGCTTTTGATCTTCTCTCTAACTTGAATTTGGTGTTTTGGAGGTGATGGAATGATAAAAACGTTTTGGACTTGAAAGCATATGATCATCCACGTTTTTCTGCTATTCCTTGATGTATTTATAGCTTCTCTAAGCCATTTGACCATTGGTGTTGAGAAATTAGCCGTTGGAGACTGTTTTTCCCCGTTGCAGCTGTCTGTGCCATTCTCACGTACGTCACTTCATTCTAGTGTACGTCATCTACAAATTCTCTAGCTTACGTACGTTTGTTTAATCTCACGTATGTTGATCATCTTTCAGGAAGCTTTGCGTACGTGAACCATATCTTACGTACGCCAACTATAACGCACGTACGTGAACATTTTCTTTCGTATGTGAAACGTGCTTCAGAGGGTTCCGGTGGCTACTGCTTTTCTTCAGACCCTATCTTACGTACGTGACACACTTTTAATGTACGTGAAGCACTTGCAGTGACTTGTTTCACAACTCTGAGCTCTCCAACGTGTTTCACTCTATCTCAAATATTTTGCACATCATCAAAACACAAAAGGAACTTAATGTTGATTACCCTTGATCCAACAAATTAGTGTAATCAAAGAAAAAAATATGGAATCCCAGTAATTCAACAACATCCCGATACAGAGCTTTAAAATAAAAGGAGTAACCCGGCCAAGAGGCCTTTACTAACCAAATAAACAAACACCTCACAGAGTGGAGATGTCAGACAGTTGTTGAGTCAAAAGTTAGCCTGTAAGATCCAAAAAGGATAAGCAAAGAAAATAAAGAGGGGTCAGAACCCAATGAGGGACAACACTCCAGATTGCCTCATACGTGTCTCACAACGACTGTTTTGAAAATAGTTTGAAAACTATCACATGCTGGTATAAGAAAGTATACATAAATATACACACTACATACATAGTAAAGTTTCAAAAAAGAAACGTTTTGAAAACGTTTACACATAAAGCAAACACATTCACACAGGCATAACGATACTAATAGTATCAGAGTAAAAAATAGAGTATAAGTATATTATGGCAAACACATTCACGTACCTCGTAGCTAGGCGTCCTACATCAGATACAAAATCCATAATGCCATAATATACAGAAACAAATCATGCAATTAAGGATCAAAAACATAAAGGGGATATATAATGTATATATATTGAATTTCAAAAACAAAGTAATAAATATCAATTCACATAATCAAATATTAAATTAACCAATCCTCGGATTAGTTCAGATTTAGGATATGTGTTCAACACTATAAAAACATATACAGTTTCGAGGCACAACCTATGCGCCTGAAGTTATCATCCACTCACCTAGATGTCTTAACAAAAGCAGTCAAGCACCATTGTCGTGCGACTAATCACGCTGACAAGAACAAGAAGCTGAAATAAAGACATTAGAAACGAAATATATCAAAAACAAAGCAAATGAGACATTGGTACTATGGTTGTACAGAAATGCATATGCAGACACATACGCTCAACAATTCCCAAAGCCCAAGCTAATCTCCAAATATATGCAAAATTATATATATAGACCCTTAGGCGTCAAATATCACATTTAGTCCTCAATGACAAATTACACAAAGAGTCCAACGTTCAATTCAACTAACAAAAATCGAATCTAAACACCCATAGAGGTATATATCATCCTCAAGAACATGAATCTACAATTAGATCACCAAAAACAACTTAAGTTCCTCAAGAAATCATTGAAAATCTGACCAAACTCTAAACCATATACACAACTCGACAAATCTACAAATTCTAAGCATGAATCAAGTATTTCTAACTTCAATCTATCAAGATATATCAGAGACAACTTCAAATCTAACAAGAAAATCATCAAAAACTGAAAGCTAGCTCCAAATGGACTTACCTTGTCCAAACACCACAAACTCCAAAACTAAAGCTAAATCATATGATTCCGACCTCAAACATCCATATTCTAACAATAGTCAAACCTCATTCCAACAGAAAGGAAAGAATCCAAACAAATCCCCAATTTTGTCCATAAACCCTAAGTGAATAAATCATGATAAAAAATGAAGAAAGAAGTAATTAATGAGTGTTTCTTACCTCAAGAATCGAAGTGGAAGCAATGAGAAGCAAAGGAAGACAGCGAAATAAATGAGACAATGATTTTGGTAGTTGAAGTGAGTTATGGCTGAAGAAAGGGCAGATGAGGGCATTTATAGACGCACAAACCAAAATGTTGTGTTTCACTCAAAGTTGCCCAAAATAAGCACATCTACGTGCGCAGTACCCTATATGTAGGTAGGTACCACTCATACAATGCACGTAGACCACTTCACTCGCCCACGGTTCAACCCAAGTGACGATCAACATACACAGAAGCTCAACTACGCACGTTGAAGATCTAAAGCACATTCACGGTCCAATTCAAATGATGATTTACGTGCGTAGAAACTCTTCGAAGCACGTAGATGGCCTCCAACGTGCCTTACACATAAAAAAACTACACCCAAACACATTCCAACCTTAAGAATCAAGATTCCCAAAATCTTAAATCACTCCAGAACCAAACAGAATGCCATTAGATTCTGATTAGAATAGGCGGGATATTACAGGTAATTTTGAAAAATCTGTCAAATATTGAAAGTTAGCATGGTGAATCCATAATTAAATTTTTGGGTCTAGTGAACATGTAAATGCCCAAAGTTGATGTGGGTTTATATTGATGAATAGCGGGCTTTAGAGCTTTCCAAGAATGCAAAGCCATTCTAATCTCGTTCAAAAAGAAGCAAATTTGATGTGGTAGTTTGTAGTAGTATTCGTGGAAACTTCCTCCAGGGTGAGGCCGATACAAAGAAAGAGGCAGCCAAATGGGGTCTGCTTTGTTGTGGGATCCTAGGTTTGCCTATTTTTTAATGTTCTACTGACTTAGGGGATGTTGGTATTTTGGACTCCAGTTAGTTTGAGAAAACAATGGAAGATCCTGCTTTTGCAAGGGTTGTTTAGCACCCACTTTGAGGACAATGTGGTTATTAAGAGGAAGGAATGATGGGTCCTAGGATTAGAGCTAAATAATATTAGTTTATGTAGTTATCAGTATCTATATTAGTGGAGAGTATTCTAAAGGGTTGAGGCGGCATAGTTCATTAGACTAGTAGTAGTATATATGGGGTGAAAGGGGAATAGGAAGAGCAATTAGAAATTAGTCTATGAGTATTAATTTCGCCTTTTGGCTTGGGAGAATGGTAGATTCTCGGATTTCTAACTACTAGGCTCTGGAATTCCTATCATTGTTATCCTCAGCTCATATTGTGAACCTTTATTTGTCATCTTCACTATCAGTCTACTATCTTCTCTAGTTAATCCAGCTATTTCTTCAATTTTCTACTAGTTTTTTTTTCTGTTGTTCAGATCGGTACCTGTGATCCTATCATTGTATCTCTTCTTACTTGCATACTGATATTTGCATTAAAGAACTGTCATACATTAGAATCAATGACACAAGTTTTCTTGATTTCACGTCAAAGCACAGAGAGTTTCGAAGGTGGTATATCTAAGAGATCATTCAAACAGCTAATAGTTGAACTTGCAGAGACAATATGGAACCAAAAACCGGAACCATCCATGCATTTTAGCCTCCAAATCCATTTAAGTAACAAGCATTGGTTGTGTTTATACAGGGAACAAATTCCCAATCCAACATTTTGTAAGTAATTATAAATATCAGCCCATGTAACTTTACATAAAGCATTCTTCTCAGTTTTCGCCTTAAAAAGAAATTGTTTCCCTTATTTTTTGGCTAAAGGAAGAACGATGCTACCCTTTTTATTTTTACGAGAATGCCAGGGAATTTTTGGTTTTTCCAAACCGAAAGTGTCTCAATCTAACTTCATTCAAACGACTGTGAAACAAGGAAAGGGACTTAACTTATTGTAAACTCCTTGCTCAACAATTCAAGAGAACAATTGTCACGACCCATTCCCAGGACCATGACCGGCGTACGAGGCGAACCGTCTATGGGAGTCCAGCTCATCGCGCACAAGCCTCAATATACAAAACTATTACCCAAAATCACATTTAATGAAATATGATAAAACCAATTAAGGATTCAAACATCATTTATTAAACAAAACATAATATAAATTTGCGGAAATAAATTTCAAATTTAAACATTTGAAATACCAAATACAATAACAAAAACTAAAACAAATCCTACAGGAAACCCGGTGTGGAGTCTCTAACAAATCATACTAATGGGGCCCGATCAAAAGGGCGCTGACAGCAACGTCGGAGTACCTCATTGAGCATCAAATGCCAAAGATCGCAGTCCACAAGAAATACCCGCATGATGATAATAAACATGGACAAAACAAACAAAGGAAATGGGTCAAACCCAGTGAGGGAAAACACTCTAGATTGCCTCATACGTGCCTCACAAAGACTGTTTTGAAAATAGTTCCAAAATACCACATGCGAATATAGTCAACATATATATTTATTTATATACACACTACATACATAGTAGAAATTCAAAAACCATTTCGAAATCGTTCGCAATCAAAGCAAACTGCACACACGAATCTTTCATGAGTTAACCCAAAATTCTTCAAAAGTTAATGTGTTTTAAGTGCAAATCAAAACATTCCCAGAAAATGTTTTATCTTATTGAGATATCCAAATTAAAACCCTTCTAAGTTTTTTTAACAAAAACTTCAAAACTAAAGTCGTAATCCTTTCAAACCGTTATCAAAGATTTCAGAAGAACTCAAAGTCTTTCTAGTTTTCTAGAAATTCCAAAGTCAAAAGTGTGCCACGTAGGACTAACAAAAATCCTTTCAGATTTAAATCATAATATCAGAGTCAAAACATATAATGTAGATTCAGGACCAAAGCAAACGTGATATGGATTCTACCACTAATCATGGGGCATAAACAAACGTGATGTGGACTCTGCCACTGGTTACAGGTTATAATCAAATGCAATGTGGACTAACCACTAATCACGAAGTGTCGTGGACTAACCACCAACAACATCCAATCATGTGCTGGACCAAACACATGGCTACCAATACCCTTGATAGCTGGGTTGTCTCACTCATTGGTATACCAAATGCTACATGTCTCATAGCAGAGGTGTCCCGTCTCCAAAACATATACATAGTATATTCAAATCAAATAACAAACGGTCATGCAGCCGAGTATATCCAAAACAATGAGATATATAAGATATAACTTATATATCGTAATCCAAAACATACTTACATAAAGTATGATTTCCAAAATATTTATCAAATTCAGAAATGAAGTATTCATTTCAAAGTTTACAAATTATAATGGCATGACATACAAAATAGAGTAGGCAAAACACTCAATCGTTTTACCAAAAACATATTTCAGAATTTATTTCCAAATATACCAAAAGAATATAATATAATCAATTTATATTATATTTCAAAAATCAATCATTTTTTGCCGAAGCGCAAAATCTTTCAAAGACAAAATATCATTACTCTTTTTCCAAAACCCAAATAATTTTCCAAATACAAAGTCTAATCATCCAAGTCCTCACATAGACCAGATTTTAGGATTACCAATCCTTTAATTATTCCGGTTTACATGCTATGGTGATAGCACAACAAAAATATATAATTGGAAGAGACACAACCTATGTGTCTGAAGCTGCAATCTACTCACTTGGATGCCGAGCTTCCAAACTTCCGAATCGCTGACCACCGGTCGATGGCTGGTCACCTCGGAAACCGTACTGAGCTGAAACAAATATTTACCAATAGATCAAACACGGTGACTGTGGTAAAACAGAACATGCATGAAATGCAGATGCAGACTGAAATGACAATGGCGTCAAAAATTTTATTTAGATCGAATATCTAGCACTCACGACCCAAAAATCCAAATCTACGTAAAATTACGAATTGGTTCCCGACTTTTGTAAAATTACATTTTAGTCCCCGAATCTCGTAAAATTACAAACTAGTCCCTCGACTTTGATAATATACAAATGACTATGCCAAATAGTCAGAATTCCCAAAAGAGCTCTCGAACTCTTCGAATTTACAATTTTAATTAATTTTCTCAAAAATACAAAGTTACTCCAAAAAGTTACAAATATACCCAAATTTTCCAAAATTACAAATCTAGCTCTCCAGTTCCTAAAATTAAAAATATATACCCAAGTTTTCAGAAATTACAAATCAGGGTATCAACTTTCCAAAATTACGAAAATATAAATGTCAAAACTTTATTCTCAAAAATACCCAACTTCTGATTCGGCCGACAAAAATCGAAACCAAATATACCTATGGGTTCACCTCAACCTCAAGAACATTAATCCATCAACAATTTCCTCAAAAAAACAT